>MDKI01138478.1:0-37682 GCA_005239505.1 Nicotiana paniculata
GAATTATATAAGAGGGAGAGTTAATTAGAATGCAATACGAGTGGTGAATTGATCACAACCCTACAATATTTTTCTCTACTGAATATACACAACAATACTCTTGTTACTTGATAATTAGTTCATATAATCGTAGAATAAAGTAGTTACATTCCTGGATTTTGTTTTGGCTCGATTAAATAACAATTGGAGTGATTCAACAAGTAGTTTACGCAAGTCCCTATGGGTTCGACATTCGATTTAACATTATATTACTTGCTACGACCAAGTATACTTGCGTGTGAGTTTTGGACCAACAATGCCCAAGGGTTTCTAGATAAGTGCCAGAGGATACTACATACTGCGGGTATTTTGGAGACCAGCAGGGTCTCATTTGCTACATTTCAGTTTGCTGGTGCTGCTTTCACTTGGTGGGAGGCATTTGAGAGGCGTAGGCTGGTTGGTTTAGCACCACTCACCTAGCAGCAGTTCTCCACGCTCTTTTTGGAGAAGTATGTTCCTCAGTCCCACAGAGAGGAGCAGCGCATACAGTTTGAGCAGCTGTGCCAGGGAGAGTTGTCAGTTACTCAGTACGAGATGAGGTTTTTCGAGTTGGCTACACATGCTTCGGAGTTAGTCCCTACTGACAGGGAGCGTATCAGGAGGTTTGTAGATGGTCCCACGTATCAGCTTCGGATTTTGATGACCAGGGAGAGAGTGTCTGGAGCTACATTTGAGCAGATAGTCGACATTGCTCGGGACATTGAGTCGGTTCGTAGGCAGGAACCTAAGGAGAGGGAGGCCAAAAAGCCTCGAAGATCAGGTAGCTTCAATGGTGCACCTTCTAGAGGGCAGTTTCAACACATCAGAGGTCGTCCATTTAGACCTCCACAACTAGTTCGCCCATCTTACAGTAGTGTATCTTCGGGGTAGGGTCCTCGCAGCTCCCATCAGGGTCGTTCATCTTTTAGTGCCCTTCCAGCTCAGAGCTCCGCCCGAGCATCATCTTATCAGAGTTCTTCTATGCATGGTTCGTCTGGTGGTTATCATGGTGGCATAGGTTCTCATCAGTTTTCATCTCCAGCTCCAGGTGGTTGTTATGAGTGTGGAGAGTTCGGACATGAGTGGAGGCAGTGTCCCCGTCGTCCTGGTAGTTCATCTCAGAAGAGGGTTCAACCCTCAACTGCAGCCCCAGTCACTTCACCACCTACTCAGACAGCCAGGGGTAGTGCTCAGGCAACTAGAGGCTGCCCTAGAGGGGGAGGTCGAGCAGGTGGAGGCCAGCCACGTATTTATGCACTTCCGGCTAGGCTTGGTGCTATGGCCTCAGATGTGGTGATTACAGGTACGATCTCAGTTTGTCACAATGATGCTTTGGCTTTATTTGACCCTGGTTCCACGTACTCGTATGTTTCATTTTATTTGCCTACTTTCTGAATATGCCACATGAGTCTTTAGTTACGTCTATTAATGTTTCGACTCCGGTGGGCGATACTATTATTGTGGACCGTGTGTATCGGTCATGTCTTATACCTATTGGGGGTCTGGAGACCCGGTAGGGTGATTTACAGCGCGTCTAGACAGTTGAAGGTGCACGAGAAGAATTACCCAGTGCACAATCTTGACTTAGCTGCCATTGTTCATGCCTTAAAGATTTGGCGCCATTACTTGTATAGGGTACAATGTGAGATTTTCACTGATCATCGTAGCTTGCAGTATCTGGTGAGGTAAAAGGACTTAAATTTGCGTCAGAGGAGATGGTTAGAGCTTCTCAAGGATTATGATCTCACTATTTTGTATCATCCGGGGAAGGCCAATGTAGTGGCCGATGCCTTGAGTCGCAGAGCCAAGAGTTTGGGGAGTCTAGCATACCTTTAAGCATCAGAGCGACCTTTAGCACTTGATGTTCAGGCTTTAGCGGGTCAGTTGGTGAGATTGGATTTGTCAGACCCTCCGCGGGTATTAGCTAGCATGGCTTCCCGGACTTCTCTCTATGATCAGGTTAGAGCTTGACAGTATGATGATCCGCATTTGTTAGTACTTCAGGATAGGGTTCGTCGAGATGATGCAAGGGATGTGAATATTGGTGATGAAGGTGTTATGAGGATGCAGGGCCGTATTTGTATGCCCAATGTGGATGGTATTTGAGAGTTGATATTAGCAGAGGCTCACAGCTCGCGATATTCCATTAATCCGGGTGTCGCGAAGATGTATCAGGATCTGAGACAGAAATATTGGTGGAATGAAGAAAGATATTGTTGAGTATGTAGCACGGTGTCTCAACTGTCAGCAAGTCAAGTATGAGCACCAGAGACCAGGTGGATTACTTCAGAGGTTAGATATTCCGGAGTGGAAGTGGGAGCGGATTACTATGGACTTTGTAGTTGGGCTTCCACAGACTTCGAAGGATTTTGATGCTATTTGGGTCATTGTGGATAGATTGACCAAGTCCGCGCATTTCATTGTTGTTGGTACTTCTTATATTTTAGAGCGATTAACTGGTATTTACATTAAGGAGATTGTCCGACTGCATGGAGTTCGGGTTTCTATTATTTCTGATAGAGGTACTCAGTTCACATCTCAGTTTTGGAGGGCCGTATGGAGAGGTATGGGTACTGATGTAGAGTTGAGCACTGCATTTCATCCTCAGACCGACGGGCAGTCGGAACGAACTATTCAAATTTTGGAGGATATGTTACAGGCTTGTGTGATTAATTTTTGTGGTTCATGGGATCAGTTTCTGCCACTAGCGGAGTTTGCATATAATAACAGCTACCAGTCCAATATTCAAATGGCCCCGTATGAGGTTTTATATGGTAGGAGGTGTAGATCTCCGGTTGGTTGGTTCGAGCCTGGTGAGGCTAAGTTATTGGGCACAAATTTGATTCAGGATGTGTTGGAGAAAGTGAAGTTGATTCAGGAGCGACTTCGCACGGCACAGTCTAGGAAGAAGAGTTATGCAGATCGGAAGGTCCGGGATGTGTCTTTTATGGAAGGTGGTAAGGTATTGCTGAAAGTATCACCCATGAAGGGTGTTATGAGGTTCGGGAAGAGAGGAAAGTTGAGCCCACATTGTATTGGTCCTTTTGAGGTACTTCATAAGGTTGGAGAGGTGGATTATAGACTTGCCTTGCCACCCAGCCTATCGAGTGTTCATCTGGTATTTCATGTGTCGATGCTCAGGAAGTATGTTGGTGACCCGTCTCATTTGTTAGACTTCAAAACAGTTCAGCTCGAGGGTGATATGTCATATGAGGTAGATTCAGTAGCAATTCTGGATCGTCAGGTCAGAAAGTTGAGGTCTAAAAATATAGCTTCAGTGAAAGTACAGTGGAGAGGTCAGCCAGTGGAGGAGGCTACTTGGGAGAACGAGCGAGAGATGCAGAGCAAATATCCTCACTTGTTTGAGACTCCAGGTACGTTTCTAGACCCGTTCGAGGATGAACGTTTGTTTAAGAGGGGAAGAATATAACGACCCGATTGGTCGTTACGTAGAATCTGCATTTATATTTACTGTTATTGCCTCGTCATAGCTTGGTTAAACTGTTCTTGATGTGTTCGAGTTGGTAGGCTCGGGATCGGAATAATTATAATGAGAGTTTAGTCACTTGTCTTTAAAAATAGCCTTAGAGTTGGAAAAGTCAACTGAGAGTTGACTTATTGGTAAACGACCTTTGAATGCGGATTTTATGGCTCTGATAGCTTCGTTAGGTGATTTGGGACATATGAGGTTGTTCGGAATATTTTCGTGAGGACCGGTGTAGAATTAGGCTTGAATTGGCGAAAGTTAGTTTTTGGTAATTTGCGGTCGGCAATGGAAATTAGGCTATCAGGGTCGGAATGGAACTCCGATAGTTGGAACCGGTTTGTAATGTAATTTTGGATATGTCTGCAAAATTGCAGGTCAATCGGAGTTGTTTTGGATAGTTTCGGCATCGTTGGTGGATTTTAGAAATTTCAAAGTTCTTAGGCTTGAATTTGATGTGATTTTGGTGTTTTGATATTATTTTTAATGTTTTGGGAGTGCAACTAAGTCTGAATGATCATATATGATATCTTGGTATATTTGGTTGGGGTCCCGAGGGGCTCGGGATTGATTTCGGATAGTTAACGAGAAGTTCGGAGTTGGAAATTTGCAGCAAACAACTGCTGGTGTGAATTCACTGTTGTTTCCGCACCTACGGATGTTTGATCGCAGGTGCGGGCCCGCTTAGCGCAGAAGGCTCCGCAGGTGCAAGATTGAGCCAGCCCAGGAGAGCATCGCAGATGCGGACACTTGACCGCACTTGCGAAGTCGCAGGTGCAGAATCTGAGTCGCAAGTACGGAGTTAGGCCGTTTAATGAAAAGTCACAGGTGCGGTAGATTTGACCGCATGTGCGGTCCGCATGTGCGAGTTTGAGGCCGCAGGTGCGAAAAGCCTGAACAGAAAGTATAAAAGGAGAATTTGCGAATTTTAACCCTTTTTCCACCATTGTTGTGCGGGTTCGAGGTTTTTGAAGAGGGAAACGTTTGTGCATCATTGAGGTAAGCTTTTTGGACTCATTAAGTCGATTGTAGATGATTAAGGACCTTAATATCAGTGTTAAATTCAAGAAAATCAGTAGAAGAAGGTGGAGTTAGGGCTTTAGATTATGAGACCTTTAGGGGTTGATTTGAGAGGTCAAACGAACTCCGATTTCAGCGTTCTTTATATGTACAGACTCGTGAGATGATGAAGAACATTTTGATATAAAATTTTTCGAGTTCCGAGACACGGGCTTGGGGCTCGGGTTTTGGCTAAATTCGGATTTTATGCTAAAATTGGTACTTTTCTATTGGAATTCATTCCTTTAGCATAATTTGATGATAAAGATATGATCTTTATAGATTTGGAGCAGTCGAAAGTTGATTCAAGAGGCAAACAGGTTGCAGAGTAGCTTTTCGGGCTAGTTTGAGATAAGTAATGTCTTTAAATCCTGTCCTGAGGGTATGACACCCCGGACTTTGCATCCTTTCACGAATTTTGGAATGGAGAGATTGGAAATTTGGAAACATATTCCTTTTTAGGCAACTATTGAGTTGCGAACCTGATTTTAAAGCCTATGCTTAATAGTATTGATATATTTTGATATAATTTGGGCTGCAAGCCATGTTTGGGGCCTAGTGCCGATCTGTTTACCCCTTGGGGGCTGTTTTTTACTATTTTCTTCACTTGATATGTTATGATTTCCACTCAGCCTTTTCTTGATAATTGTTTTGACACTCAGAGTATTTTGACATTATTTCTTGAAAATGAAACACTGTTTTGGGTCGAGAACCCGGTATAATGATGGCCCGAGTGGCATGTTGAGAGTGTCTGACTGAGTGAATTTACGGGCCAATATTGTGAGGATGTTATGATAAGAGAGAGGCTGAGGGCCAATATTGTGAGTGATTTATGCCATGATGTGGCTGGCCGAGGGCCAATATTGTGAGTAATTTATGCCATGATGTGGCTTGTTATAGTGCTTGGGCTGTAGGAGCCCTCCGGAGTCTGTACACACCCCCAGTTCGCAGGTACCTACTGAGTGCGAGTGATGCCTGCGGGGCTGATACTGAGTGATTGTGAGGTTGCCTGCTGGGCTAATACTGAGTGATGGTGAGGTGCTGAGGAAAATTGTTACGAGAAATGATTATGGTCCGATGAGTAGATTTATGATGATTTTACTGAGTTTTTGACTGTGGTTCACTTCGTTTTTTCAAACTGATTTTTACTGAGATATATTGAAAATATACTTGTTTCAAAGGATTTCTGGAAATTGATTTTCGAACTTATGTATTTGATGTATACTTTATGGAGACTTGATGTTTTACTGTTTTGTGGATTGGTGTTTTGTGCTGTGTGTTTCGTATTTCTCAGATTGTGATTTATTTCATTACTACTGAGTTGGCGTACTCATCATTACTCTCTGTGCCTTTGTGCACAAATCCTGGTATCGGTTTGGAGCAGTAGCTGTCTTCGTTCGCTTTCAGCAGATTCATGGGATTTTGAGATAGCTGTCCAGCGTTCGCGGCTTCTCCATTTCCCTTCCTTTATTAGTATTAGTATTTATTTCATAGACATTGATTAAGACATTAACAGGGTTAGTTTTATTTCTTAAATGCTCGTGACCATATTGACTCTAGTCTTGGGAGGATTGTTTAGAATGTTAGATTATTATTGGGGCATAAAGACTTAAAGAAATTATTTTATACTCTGTTTGCTGATTATTATTGATTTTCGAAATATTATAATAGATCAAATGTGTATTTATGTGAGGGTTGGCTAGCCTAGTTCCACGATAGACGCCATCACGATCTGTTAGGATTTGGGTCGTGACAAAAATGCAAAATTTCATAGAGACAATGATTATCCTATTTTCAAAACAGTTGTCGAGTGGGACGGACTATGTAAGTTTCTACCACAGACGTTGAATGTAGGAGTCCCATATTGCTGTAGAAATCTAGCAAGTGGTTTTATTGATAATAACGATGAAATACGAGAAATGTGTGTCAACTGGGGCCTAGATTACGATGCCCTCGGTCCCGAAGGGTACGTACACGCTGTTGACGAACAATGACAATGAAATAGTGCTAGACAGCAACGATAACGGTGAATGACAATTGTTTTTTTTCTTGGGGTGTATGTTAAATTGTTGTACTGAAGTATTAATGCTAAATATCAATAAGACTTAACACCGATGGAAACATAATTTTATTTCATACATTCTGCAAG
Organism: Nicotiana paniculata; assembly: GCA_005239505.1. NCBI lineage: Eukaryota > Viridiplantae > Streptophyta > Magnoliopsida > Solanales > Solanaceae > Nicotiana > Nicotiana paniculata. The sequence continues at coordinate 6,711 of MDKI01138478.1, forward strand.
ATGAACATGTACATACAGTTATTACAACAAATTACTGAAATAAAACACTACGTGTATCTTTGATAATTGGGCACATTGGATGAACTTCCACCGGGAGCTGAATTACCACTACTACCCAAACCAGCTGAAGGACATTTACAACGGTTATAACCTGTTTGCAAGCATATGCCACATTAACGGGCATAAACGGTATCACCAACATCCATTTGGTTCCTTATACGCATTATTTTTTGCACTTGTCGTTGACGCAAATACTCTTTGTTACACACCAAATGGTACCGGCGGCCAATAATGCTCAACACCCATTGGCTGCAATTGTCCACTATAGGTGTTTAAATATGCACCAACACTATATTCTTTATCAACGTAGCTAGTTGCCGCGAAACCTGTATGTTGAAAGTACTTCATGGAATGTGAGCACGACATATGATAGATGGACCATTTCCTATAAGAGAATAACCTCCTGGGTTCATTTACGGTGTGTGTATTATTCTCCCGATTTTGATGGATAGCGGCGCGAACTTCAAAAATATTTCACTCGTTGCAATACTATAAATATGAATACCAATGTGCTCGCCTACTATATTTCTCAAATCTTTTTATTGGTATTGGTATTGGCATAAATTCAACACCCCTTTCCATCAATGATGATGCACCTCTAATCCTTTCAACAAACCTCTCCGCCATCTGCTTGAATGACATCCGCACCATGGCAGTGACATGCAATCCACGTGCAGACTTCAATAACCCGTTGAAAGACTCTGACACATTTGTAGTAAGAATTCCCCATCTTCTGCCACCATCCGCATACAAAGTCCACTTGTCAAGATCATGTCACATCAACCAACGATAGGATCCTTGGTCTTCCTGCCTAATCAATTCCATGCGCCTCCTGAATTTACACTCTTGGTGATCTGTTGCAGCCATCCATATTAAATCATGCAAATCCTTGTTGGGATATGCCTTCTAGAAATTGGCCTTCAGGTTTCTCACACAGTAATGGTTCTAGGCATACGGTTTTTGATATGCACACAAATTCTGTACAAAACTTAAATTACCGCCATGCCGATAAGATATTAGACAAATACCTGAACGTTGTCTGACAATGTGCGGGCACCCGCCACTTATTTCTCACCATCTAACTTTTGCACTCTTCCAATGTCTTTGCTTCCTGTGCTCATAATCCTACAAAATAGAAATAAATACTACAAAATAATAAAAATAAAATAAAAAATAAACAAAAATTAAAGAAAGCAGTAAAGTTGGGTTGCCTCCCAACAAATGCATGATTTAACATCGTGGCACGACTTGAACCACTTTTTGTCTCCATCTCGAACTTCTGAATTGTACCCCTAATTTGGCATCATGTTTTCTGTTATGCTCCCGGGGTGGTGGGACAATTGTAATTGGGCCAAACAACCAATATCGCATTTTACACTTCTTTACCTTCGAATGAGGTATGTAATTCTGTCTCTCTAGAATGACAAAATCCAGAGTGTAAACACCTTGTTCCTCATCCATTGGCTCCTCCAAAGGCTCAGATGACTCGATTTCCATGTCATCATCCAAACACAATGTTGAAAAATGTATGGAATGAGGACCAATACGCCTTAACTCTAGAATTGTATTATTCTTTACATCCTCATATGTGCACACACTAGAGTCTTCAAATATAACATTATATGCTACCTCGGCTCTAGTGTACTTTTCTCAACATGGACATCATCAACAGAAATATGCTCGAATGATTGACTCTCCACTTTTAGCTCCTCAATTTGGCGTATAAGCTCTTCTTCAACTTCACACAACTCATTACTATTTTGTTGAGCGTTAGAAGCATCAACCTTTGCATTCAATTGAGCCTCTAAGTCGTGAATATCAGTGCCAAAATTTTCAATCTCTTGTCCCAATTCAGCTCTTCCTTGTATTAAGTCTTTCATCCCATCTGTAATTTTCTCACATTGAGCCTCATATATTTCCAATCTTTCAGCTTGTTCTACCAACCAAGTTTGACTCAAAATCTCCTCTTTTTCAAAACTTTCCTCTTCCTGGTACTCGCTCTCTTCATTTAATTCTTCCATATTGACCTTCATTCTTGTGATTGTTTCCCTCATTCTTTTCATAGATTTTTTGAGTTCATCCTGTTGCTCTGCTACCTGCCTCAAAATATCCCTAATATATGCATCAGGTTCCATATCCTGCACTTCATTGCCCCTGTCAAACTCACAAACATCATTAGAAAGATCATAATAAGGGCTCAGAGAAGGATGAAAAGAATTAGGACAACCATCCCAATGGCCATCTTGACCACCATACATAATACAAATATTCCACTCAAAGGATTGAGGTGCGCACAACTCGCTCTCGGGTGCATTCTGACAATTTTTCCACCAGTGGGGTCCTCCACAATATGGACAAGGATCATCAAAATAATAATAACCATCATTCGAGTAATTTTTATTCCAAGATGCCATGTTAAAATAAATAAGAAATACTAACTAAACTAAAAGGAATGAATAGATTAAAAAATGTCTAATCTAGAAAAATAGCTAATTTTTATGTCCCCGGCAATGACGCCAAAAACTTGTTGCGACCAAACACACACACAAGTATACGCGGTTGTCAAGTAATAAAGTGATAAGATAGAGTGTCTAACCCACGAGGACTTATGATTAACTATTAACTAAATTAGACTATCGTAATTATCTAAACAAAAATTAAACCTAGAAGTATTTGATTCTAAACTATATAAAATAAGAAGAAAATAACTAATGAACTCTGAACAAATGAAGAGAATATTTTTATGTTATCAATGCGATGAAAAAGGTCTAGGGTTATGGGCTATCTAACAATCATATTTTATTCTTCAATTGAATTGACTGATTAGTTTATCTAACTTATTGGTTGACAAGGTTAATATTGCTCATAAGAATCTTTCGAGTTCTTACTCACCTATTCAAGCTAACCTAACGTCTATATGTCTATGGAATTATAACTAGCAAGAATGCATTTATAATTCCTTTAAATCAATCAAGCAAGGCAATTAGGTATATGTCTATCCTAACCGCGAATTCGTTCTCTAATGCCCAATTTCAAGAACTTGTGCTACTCAATCCTATATGCAATCTCGAATTCCCACTTTCGAGTTTAATTCTAGATTCGTAGATAATATTCAATTGGTAATCAAGCAATCAAATAATTAAGCGCAAGATTGAATAAATAAACCAATATGATAAATCAAGAAAGAAAAATCAATATCCGAATAATAATAGTCATGAAAGAACCACAACCCTAGAACGTGACGTTTAGCTCCACATAGACATGGTAGCAAAACAACAAATCATACAAAGAAACATAAGAATTACTAAGTTTGGTGGAAGAAAAGATGAATTATGGCCTCCACAGCGGCTCTGTGCTCTCCCTTGGTCGAAAGTCCCTCTCAAAAACGTTCTCCTTCTCTAAGAATAGGTTTAGGTTGACTTTTATATCAGTTAGGGACGTCTAGGGTCGAAATAACCGAGTCCTAGTCGAAAAAGGCACTTTCCCATCTCGAGCGTCCAGGGAAGCGTGGGGCGCTGGCCCTGGCGCTCTAGAATTTCAGCTGCTGTAAACTACGCCACAGTCAGTGCCCCACGCTGGCTGTGGCCCTCAAATTTCACTTTTTGCCTTTTTGTCCCGATCTCGCTCCAATTCGCGCCATTTCGTTCCAAATTACATCCGAATAATTCCTACACATAGAAATACCACAATTTGGCACAAATCATTATATTAAACATCTCAAATCATCGAAAAATGATCAAAATGTGAGGCAATATATGTGAAAATAAGCATACTTTAAGACAAACATCAACAACCTTGTATACATCCATAGATGACTCATGAACCACGATCTCACGACACTCTTTTACGTTATACATTCGCACCGCTCTGCTTAGGCGCACTTTATCAGGAAAAGGGATGCCCTTTGATAGTACCGTTGCTCTAGATTCATCCCATATTACTGTCCGAATTTCATCAATATCCTTTGTGAGGGAATCCACTTCCGGCATACTTGGTAAATGATCAAGGTAAAGAATATCCATTGAATGAAACGTCATGTGGGACTCGTACATTCTTGATCTAACGGGAGGTGGAGCATGCTCCCTCGTCAAATTAGGTTCAACATTCTCTTCCTACTCATAATCAACCTCATCAGGGAAGTGTGTGTCATCTCCAGACTCATCAGCATTGTTTTCATAATCACTATTCTTTTTCTGACTCTGCGCATTTGCTAGATCCCAATTAAATGTGTCGTCTTCGGGCAATTGAGTAAGGATAAGACCTTCAAGTTGCTCATTTTCTTCGCTCTTTAGACATTATGACAAAATGTAAAATAACTTAATGAAGAAATAACTTAATGTACCTCTTTAAATAAGGCAAAAACCAGTCCGGGGTACAATAATTTAAGGTATAGCGCCTTAAATATGCGCGCTATACCCAGTTGAATTATTGGTATGTCAATTAAGCCTAGAAGAATTATTGGTGGGCCCACTACTTAAGTATAGCGCCTTACTTCACCGCGCTATACTTTAACAGACAAACGGCCGTTAAGGTATAGCGCAGTGAAGTAAGGTGCTATATATATTATGGTGCCCGATTTTTTTCCCCACACATTTTGATTCTTTGAGTCCAAAAAACTACACTTTGGTTCCTGACTCCAAAATGTATATTCACATAAAGGTAGATCGGGTTCATTTTCTTTCTTTATCGTACATTTAATTGGCCAAATTGACAACTAAACAACATTATCCGTACACCAATGAATCTCCGTCGTCATCTCTGACTTCAACACCTCTGCATTTTACACGCCACCCAATTTTTCGCATCTCGGGAAATAGATATTCTTTGCTCAGATTCATGTTTTTTCTCTTTGTCCACTTAGGATTTAGAATCTTATAACAATCCTTAGTTATAACCTATCCTTAAACAGTTTACAAATGAGAAGAAACATGGTTGACTATCAAGAAGCACATCAAGAAATCTCAGCTCCCCTTAGTAAGCTTTCACAAATTCCTCCTTTTCCTTATAATTGCTCTCTCACTTCTCCCTTTCTTACGTCTTCACTAATAGTCTTCTTAGTCTTCTTACCTGCGGAGTCCATTTAGGATTTAAATTTGATTGATTCTGAATCTACAAAGCTTTTGGAATCTTAGTGATTTTCAAATTTAAATCCATGAGCTTAAAGAATGGAGTGAAAATTCAAATAGTCGATGCCAACTTGTTTAGCATTGTATCATAATTATTGTTTATTTTGATCTCGTATAGAAATCTATTGTCCCGCCCCAAACCTTGGGAGCCGTGGCTGGCACCCGGTGCCTAGCTGGCCCGAACGAACCACTCTGTAACTCATTTATTTTTCTTCTGTAACTATGATGGGAAACGTCACGATCCCAAATCCTAACAGGTCGTGATGGCGCATATTGTGGAACTAGGCTATCCAAACATCACATAACTACCCAATCGTACTATTATAATGTTTCAATAATCAATAACAAGCAACAACAAAGCATGGAATAATTTCTTTAAGTCTTTACGCCCCAATAATAATCTAACATTCTAAACAACTCTCCCAAGACTGGAGTCAACATGGCCACGAGCATTTATGAAATAAAACTAACTCTGCTAATGTATTAATCAATGTCTATAAAATAAATACTAATACTAATAAAGGAAGGGAAATGGAGAAGCTGCGAACGCTGATCAGCTACCTCGAAATCCCGTAAGCTACTGAATACGAACGAAGAAAAATACTGCTCTGAACCGGTACCTGGATCTGTGCACAGGGGCACAGGGAGTAATGATGAGTACGCCAACTCAGTAGTAATGAAAATAAATCACAGTCTGAGAAATACGAAACACACAACACATATACACCAATTCACAAAAATAGTAAAACACCAAGTCACCATAAAGTATTCATCAAATACATAAGTTCGAAAACCATTTTTCCATAAATCCTTTGAAACAAGTATAATTTCAATATATCTCAGTAAAACTCTCAGTAAAATCAGTTTCAAAAACGAAGTGAATCACAGTCAAAAACTCAGTAAAATCATCATAAATCTGCCCCTCAGGCCATAATCATTTCCCGTAACAATTTCCCTCAGCACCTCGCCATCACTCAGTATCAGCCCAGCGGGCAACCTCACAGTCACTCAGTATCAGCGACGCGGGCATCACTCGCACTCAGTAGGTACCTGCGCTCACTAGGGGCGTACAGACTCCGGAGGGGCTCCTACAGTCCAAGCGCTATAACAAGCCACATCATGGCATAAATCACTCACAATATTGGCCCTCGGCCAGCCACATCATGGCATAAATCACTCATAATATTGGCCCTCGGCCTCTCTCGTATCATAACATCCTCACAATATTAGCCCACAACCTCACTCAGTCAGACACTCTCAACATGCCACTCGGGCCATCATTATACCGGGTTCTCGACCCAAAATAGTGTTTCATATTTTTTTTCAAGAAATAATATCAAAATACTCTGAGTGTCAAAACAATTATCAAGAAAAGACTGAGTGAAAATCATGACATATCAAGTGAAGAAAATAGTAAAAACAGCCCCCAAGGGGTAAACAGATCAACACTAGGCCCCAAACATGACTTACAACCCAAATTATATCAAAATATATCAATACTATTAAGTATAGGCTTTAAAATTGGGTGCGCAACTCAATAGCTTCCTAAAAAGGAATATATTTCCAAATTTCCAATCTTTGCATTCCAAAATCCGTGAAAGGATGCATAGTCCGAGGTTTCATACCCTCAGGACTGATTTAAAGACATTACTTACCTCAAACTAGCCCGAAAAGCTACTCTGCAACCCGCTTGCCTCTTGAATCAACTTCCGAGCGCTTCAAATATATAAAGATTAGATTTTTACCATCAAATTATGCTGAAGGAATGAATTCCAATCGAAAAGTACCAATTTTAGCATAAAACCCGAATTTAGCCAAAACCCGACCTCCGAGCCCGCATCTCGAAACTCGACAAATTTAATACTAAAATGTTCTTCATCATATCACGAGTCCGTACATATAAAGAACGCTAAAATCAGAGTTCGTTTGACCCCTCAAATCGATCCCTAAAGGTCTCATAATCTCAAGCCCTAACCCCACTTTTTTCTATTGATTTTCATGGATTAAACACTGATGTTTTGTTCCTTAATCACCTATAATCGAGTTTTAGGATCCAAAATACTTACCTCAATGAAGAACGATGATTTCCCCTCTTCAAAATCGCCTCCAAGATCTATTCCCGTTCAAAAATGGTGAAAAATGGGTTAATGGTCGCCGAGGATTTATTTAAATACTGCCCAGTTGTTCCTTCACTGCGATCGCGAAGAACAAATCCCCCAAGCCCTCAGAAGACTCTACGCTATCGCAGCACAAGCCACGCGATTGCGATTCAATAGAACCTCAACCTACGCGATCGCAACCATACTCACGCGATCACGAAGAACAGTTGACCCCGCTCCCCACGCACCTGAGTAACCCTACGCGATCGCACCAATGCTCAAGCGATCGCACTAACCAACACGATCGCACACCTTCTCATGCGATCGCGATTCACAAAATGGCCGGGCTCCAGATTACTCTACGCGATCGCATCTTCACCTACACGATCGCGATGAAGGACCTTCAGCTGTCAAAACACCAGAAAACAACAGTTTTTCCTAAGGCTAAAATGCCCGTTAACCACCCGAAATTAATCCCGAGCCCCTCGGGACCTCAACCAATTTTACCAACACCTCATAAGTGATCATTCAAACATAATTGCACTCTTAAGACACTAAAAATAACATCAAAACACCAAAATCACATCGGATTCAAGCCTAAGGACTTTGAAATTTCTAAAATCCACCAACAATGCCGAAACTATCCAAAACAACTCTGATTGACCTGAAATTCTGCAGACATATCCAAAATGACATTACGAACCTGTTCCAACTGTCAGAATTCCATTCCGACCCCGATTGCCTATTTTCCACTATCGATCGAAAAACACCAAAGACTAACTTTCGCCAATTCAAGCCTACTTCTACACCGGTCCTCACAAAAATATTCCGAACACACTCCTAAGTCTCAAATCACCTAACGAAGCTATCTGAACCATAAATCTGCATTCCGAGGTCATTTACCAATAAGTCAACTCTCAGTTGACTTTTCCAACTATAAGGCTATTTCTAAAGACTAAGTGACTAAATTCTCACTACAATCATTTCCATTTCCGAGCCTACCAACTCTAACACATCAAAAACAGCTTAACCAAGTTATGACGAGGCAATAACAGTAAATAATAATGCAGATTCTACGTAACGACCGACCGGATCGTTACAGGCAAATATGGCCACAATTACTAATGTATAATTATAAGTGAGCAACACTGTATCAATGAACTATCGTTCTTAAAACATGAATATATATGAGCCGGAAAGGCCTCTGACATACTATACAAAATTAACCTTTGTCTACAAATCCTCTAAGATTATTTAACATCAAACATGACAGGACACCGTCTTACCCATGCGTCTATAGCAAAACTCTGACACAATGACTTATAGACTCGCCTGCACTCCGAATGAGGTGGAGTCTTATCGATCCTTCGCTGAATACAACCCTCATCTACTATGAGGGCTCGTCAATCTGATTATTTATACGTGCAAGCATGAATGCAGCGTCCCCAACAAAAGGACGTCAGTACGAATAATGTACTGAGTATGTAAGGCAGTATACTGACAGCTGAAATTAAACTGATAATATAATCACTGAAAGTAACTGGAGGTTAAAGATAATCTTAAGATATGCTTACCCGCTGATACTGATTCAACTCTCTCAATATAGTAAGTAAAATAGCTTTCCGGCCCTGCAAGGCTCGGTGTATGTATGTATATATATATAAAACTGCTCTGCCGTATTAGGCTCGCTCATAGGCGTTCGACCATACTAGGCTCTGTATCTCGACCAACTGGACTCGCTCATAGGCGCTCGACCACAGTAGACTCGGTATATAACTTATCATCTGATCAGAGGTTGCCCAATAGGAGCCTGCCTATCGATTATAGCTCGATGGTAATGAAAATACTGTGATACTGTATATATATATATAGACTTTCTACTCTCTTGACTAGAAGAAGGAAATACTCAAATGAATATGACGTCCCGATAAAAAGAGTATTGTAACTTACAAAACTAGAAAAATATAGGTAACTTGCGAGACTAAAAAAATATACGTAAATTTCGGGATATGAATTTTTCTTTATGCCTCGTTATCAAACTTTTGTAATGACGAGATCATGCAAAATGAAGGAAGAGCTTAGCCTTAACATAGCTGGAGTAAGAAAAATTCCATATGATATTCTTTTCTTTTTATTTTTTTAACATGAAATCTCGTTCAAACTTTTCATCTTTCTAAATAGGTTTTCTGTCCTCCTCTTCTTCATATTTTCCTCATCATGAATCTCACAAACTCATCTCACCTTGCACATTAATAAACCTCAAGCTACGGTCCCACCTCTTTAAGATAAGAGAAAGCTAGAGTAACTTCCTTGTCCAATACAAGCGGCTAACTACAGAAGCTCCAAAATAATGCATGAATTACAAGATCATTACTTGACACTTCTCTTCACGATTGCTCTCCTTGTTCATTACATGATCTTAACCACAAGATAAGTTCAAAATGTATCACATATTATGTACACACTTAAAGCATCAAATTTTAATACCAATACTGATTGTTCTTGTGTAAAGCTAGCCTGGAAGGAATCGAATCCAATCATCTTTCCAACTAAACTAAATTGGCATGCATAGAGATGAGTAGATGGTAATTGGTACAAAAGCAGCACTAGCTTTACTCTTTCCTATCATGCTTTTGAATTGCTTGGAAACGTTGAATACCAAGTTCCACTTCTCAAAATTTGCCACCTTCCATATGACTTTATGAGTCATCCAAATTTTAAAGAGGAGGGGCTACCACGTTTTAGGCTTATTAGGTCTTATCCCAACATATTAATTAATTACTCACTAATTCTTAATTAACTAGTTAATTTCCCATTAATTAATATTAATTAATTTCCCGCATAATTAAGAATTATCTCAACTTACTTAAAATACTACTCACTTTTAACACATTTTATGTATACCCTACTATCGTGGTCATGTGGTACCATATAAAATCAATACATACACTATTATTTTATTAAAACATCCATGTAATAATACATATATTTTCTCAACTTCTAATTTTCCTAATCTCATATAAAGAGTACAAATTTTCGTACGCTTAATTCTTAAAATAATAAAAAAATAACTTATTTTTCTTGTGAAAAAAATAATTTCTATCTTTACAATAAAAAAATCTCATAAAATTTTCTCATATTATGTGTATAATTTAAAATATATTCGAAAGTAGTAATATTAATAACTCTATAACATTATATTTTTCAAACTTTTTACAAAAATGTTCCACTCAATATAAATACCATATCAAAATATATCTAACAGTATCAAGGTTGTAAACTTATAGGGTCTTTATGGTCACAAATTCTCTGTAGAAAAGTACGGGATGTAATATCTATGTTGCTCGGTCTCTTCAAAAATATCTCTTGGTGCGTGTCGGATCCTTCAAAAATAATGCATTTTTGGAAAATTTGACACGAGTGCAGCAACATTTTTAAAAAGTTCGCACAACATAGATGGACTCATTTTTACCGAACATAAGCATAGTTGGCTTACAATTTTGAATCTACTCATCCAAATATTTTGCAGTTGAGAAGCAAAAGCAGAAGGAGATATGTATACACACTGGGGATGGTGTTTCGACTGTCACAACTCGAATTTTCCACCGTCAGACCGTGATGGCACCTAACATCACATTTATTAAGCAAGCCAACGTTAGAGGTTATTTAGCCATTTCTTTCCAGTTTTGGTAATCATCAGTAAACAGTCAAAATGAATCGAAATAAATGTAAGATGCATAGATATCGCTTTTGTTTACATAATACTCCTACCCAGAGATCTTGTGTCACAATTCACGAATATGCTATGATTTTCTACAAACACCATTCTGAAAGAAACTACAACTGTTTTGGAAATAAAGAAAACAGTAATATAGAGATGTAGAAGGGGACTCCAGGGTCTGTAAACGCCAGCAAGACTACCTTGGGTCTCCTAGTTGAAAATATCTTCAACCGACCTCTCGATCAACCACTATCTGCTCCAAAATTTTCACAGAAAGTGCAGTGTGCAGTATCAGTACAATCGACCCCATGTACTGATAAATACCGAGCCTAACCTCGATGAGGTAGTGACGAGGCTACGGTAGGGCAATTACAATATAACCTGCATACAGTGTGTAATAAAAGCAGAAAGAAGAACATGACAAAACAAAGCAGCAACTTGCAAAGAATAATTGCAGAACTCGAGTGTCTTGTCAGTATCTAGCTATAACCAATCCTTAAGTGAAATGCAAAGCTACCGAATAACTTACACAGTAGAAGAAAGATACATAAACACAAACTGATGCAGCACACATCCTGGTTCCACCATATATCAATATCGATATGAATATTCACCCTTATTACTCTATATCAATCCACCTTTAATACTCTTGTTGCGGCGTGCAACCCAATCCCACCGTACAATAGAGTTTCACCCTTATTCCTCCTCAATATATCACCCTTATTCATCATGTTGCAGCGTGCGACTCGATCCCACCATAAAATAGCAATTCACCCTTATTCCTCATCAATATATCACCTTTATTCCTCCTGTTGCGGCATGCAACCCGATCCCACCATATCAGCATAAATTACTCAACAAGTACAAAATTTTCACAAATTAACTCAAAACTCTTCATAATATTTAAACCTCAAACTAAAGCAAACGAAAAGTTTGTACATTATGAAACTTCACACAAATAATGCTACTAAGCGAACCAATCCAAAATATACCATAAAACACTGATAAACCAGCTTAAGCCATAATATGAGACAATGAAACTATGGGGTAGCTAATACCTTCAACAATGAAAAACATTGTCTGACAAGTAGAAATTAAGCATGGAAACACCAGTAAAGCATGTAGCAGTGAAGGCAGGGAAGACAACATAATAAGAACGGGAAGAAAACAGGCAAAACAGATAAATTGGCGGCGCATAGGTACTCATCACCTCACCTATACGCCACTCACATGTATTTTCACATAGCAATTAAGTCAAGGATTCCTAATCCTTCGAGTCAAAGTTAGACACAACACTTATCTCGATCCCACAGACAAAGTCAAAGCTCAATCATAATTTTTCCCTTCACACAAGCCTCCGGACCAATAGAATCTAGCAAATTATCAACCAAACGATTCAATTTAAACCTTATGTACTGCCCACGATAGCAAGGAATTCAATTTAGGTCATTTCTTAAAAAGTCAACAAAAGTCAACACCCGGGTCCCCTTGGTCCAAACCCGAAATTCAGATCAAAACCTGATTACCCATTCACCCCCGAGCCTGGATATACAATTTGTTTTAGAATCCAATCTCAATTTGAGGTCTAAATCTCCAAATTTCGAAATCCTCAGTTTCTACCCAAAAATCCCTATTCCACCATGAAAATCTTAGATTCTAGGTTGAAATCTTGTAAAATAAAGTGAAAGATTGAAGGAAATTAGTTTAGAATCACTTACTTATGATTTGGGGAAGAAATGGTCTTTGGAAAATCACCTCTTGTGGTTTAGGTTTTGAAATTTTGGGAAATGAATCAAAATCCCGTCAAAGTCCTTTCTACACAGTTGTAGATGTCGCATTTGCGACCTGAGCTTCGCAATTGCGAAGCTCGAAAATGCAAGAAAGGTATCGCAAATGCTAACCTGCCGCATTTCTACTTCTGTCGCAAATGCGAACTTATTGTTCGCAAATGCGGAACTGTGATTTCAATTTCGACCACCTTCTTCGCAATTGCGAAACCCCTTCTCCAGACCAACTTTGCAAATGTGAAGATTTTCTCGCAAATGTGAGGACTGCTGGCCTAGCTCCCTTCGCATTTGCGATGAGTAGCTCGCAAATGCGAACCCTCGCAAATGCGAGATCAGAGGCCAGTTCTCAGAAATTGCAGATATCAGCAATGTTTCAGTCCAACTTCACTCTGTAGCCTATCCGAAACTCACCCGAGCCCTCGGGGCTCCAAACCAAACATGCACACAAGTCTTAAAACATCATACGAACTTGCTCGTGCGATCAAATCGCCAAAACACCTAAAACTACGAATTTAGCACCAAATCAAATGAAATTCTCAAGAACACTTTGAAATTCCTATTTTCTCAACCGGACGTCCGAATCACGTCAAATTAACTCCGTTTCTCACCAAATTTTTATAGACATGACATAAATATTATATTGAACCTTTTATTGGGCTTTGGAACCAAAATACGGACCCGATACCAATAAGATTAAACATTAACAATTTCTTAAAAACCATTAAATCTTCACTTACAACTTTTAACAAAAATTCATAACTCGGGCTAGAGACCTCTGAATCCGATTCCGGCATACGACCAGGTCTCATATTTCGATACGGACCCACCGGGACTATCAAAACACGAGGCCGGGTCCATTTACTCAAAACGTTGACCGAAGTCAACTAAATCAACTTTTAAAGGCAAAAGTTATTATTTTCATCAGCTTTCAACATAGAAGCTTTTCGGAATCACGCTCGGACTGCGCATGCAAATCGAGGAGGGATAAAATGAGGTTTTGAAGGCTTTGAAAACACGGAATTGAGTTCTAAAACATAATATGACCTTTTGGGTCATAACACGTATTTAATAAAATCTCTATTAAGTTAAACAGACTTGTATAGTCATTGAATAACTTTTTTGTTCTATATTTTTCTTTATTATATTTATCCAATATTTAGTATTTTTACATTGTTAATAGAAATTTTTATTAGCATATTACTTTGTTTAATATTTTTGTTCACTACTTTCTTTTAGTAATATAATAGAAGAACTATATTTTATTAGTCTTGAAATATTTTTTTATTTTTAAATTTTATCCTATTGTTCTCAATAATATTATCTAAATTTTGATGAATAAAGTCTATATTAAATTAAAGAGAGTTGTATAGTCATTGAATAACCTTTTTGTTCTACATTTTTATTTATTATATTATCCATTATTTAATATTATTGAATTGTTAATAGAAACTTTTAACATATTACTTTTATTTAATATTTGTGTCTACTACTTTCTTTTCATAATAAAGTAGAAGATATATATTTTATTACTCTTTAAACTATATCCTATTGTGCTCAATAATATTATCTGAATTTTAATGAATAAAATCTTTATTAAATTAATGAGACTTATACAGATATCGAATAACTTTTTTGTTCTGTATTTTTCTTTATTGTATTATCTAATATTTAGTATTATTGCATTTTTAATAGAAACGTTTATTAGAATATTACTTTATTTAAATTTTTATATGCCACTTTCTTTTTATAATGATAGAAGATATATATATTTTTTAATTTTATATTTTATCCTGTTGTTCTCAATAATATTTTTTGAATAAATAACAATTTTATTTTTAAAAGAAAACCAAACATTATTTTAAAAAATAAAGAAATTTTGAATTGGCAGTTTTAATTTTTAATTTTTATTTTTTATTTTAAAATAATTTAAAAACTCCAACTTGAAACTACTCTCCAATTTGGATGGACAGTTTTTTAATTTTTTTTTACTATAAAATATTTTATTGTATTATTTTATAGATATTTAAATTCAAAAATAATAACTATTAATCGATTATTAACAAAATAACTAATTATTAACTACTTATGCCATGTGACTTTTTTATAAGCTGACATTTGGCTTAGGGTAATGTAATACAGTAATATATAGAATAGATTCTTATATTGAGAAAATTGAACAATTACATAGGTTGCCCTGGATGTGGTTCAAAATTCCCAAGATGCCATTTGTAACGGCTACTTATAGACATGTCAGTTGTTTAAAACTCAGCCCGCCTTCATCGCTTGTCATAGAAAACATCAACAAACCCCATATTGTTTCTTGCATTTTCTCTCTCATACCATTAACTGTGTAGACGCTCCAATCGTTGTGCAAAATAAAAATGGCAGAAGAGAAGCAGCAGCCTGAAATCGAGCAAGCGGGGCTCACCGTCCTAATCAACCTTCACTTCCGATTGTTACTTTCCGAATGTGGATTCTGGGAACCCTAGCTTGTATTCTCCTCTCATTTCTCAACCAATTCTTCTGGTTCCGCCGCGAGCCGCTCTCAATCAGCTCAATCTCCGCCCAAATCTCCCTCGTAAAATTCTAATTTTCGTTAAATCCTGGGCCGTTTAATGTGTAAGAGCATGTTTTAATTACGATTTTTTCAAATTCTGGTACTGGGAATCCTTATGTGATTCACATTGTTACTGTGGTCAAGGTTTTTTACAAGAGGACGTTGACTTTTTGGGTATTGTTGATTGTTGTTCTAATGACACAGGTATTGGGCTTTGGATGGGTCGGGATTTTTCGGAGGTATTTGGTGGAACCCGCTGCTATGTACAATCTTGTTCAGGTTTCTCTTTTCAGGTATGTCCTAATCCACTCTAAGTATCGTGTTGAACTTTCCAATATTTTGGGACTTCAACTAGAATTTTGGCACATGGCAGTCTATTAAGTTGTGACTCTTTGACAGTACATCTTTGTCGTGGTGCAGTCAAGTAAGTAGTGAATCTTTGATAGTACATATTTTGTGGG
This sequence comes from Nicotiana paniculata, assembly GCA_005239505.1. Lineage (NCBI taxonomy): Eukaryota > Viridiplantae > Streptophyta > Magnoliopsida > Solanales > Solanaceae > Nicotiana > Nicotiana paniculata. Next base: position 22,522 of record MDKI01138478.1, read on the forward strand.
AAGAGATTCTATTACAGTGTCTTTTGGTTGTGGAAAATTGTTACTCCTCCGTCCCATTTTATGTTGCCTTGTGTAATCGGACACGAGATTTAAGAAAAGAAAAAAAATTGTAGACAATGTCCCGCTATAGATATCTCATTAAGAGTAAAATACGAATCTTAAAGTTAATTATTTCTAAATATAGAAAGGTGTTCAAATTAAAAAAGGAAGAAAAGCAAAAGACTTTTGCTGGCATTTACCTACTTTCCAGTAGTTCAGCAAATAATCAATTTAAGTTAGACATGTATTACTGAAGCCAAAAGTCTTTCATTTTTTTCCTTCTAAAAAAACACTGATCTAGTCCTCCTTTAATGACTTTTAATGATGTTCTTGACCTCCCTTCATGCATTGAAATATGTGGTATCAGGAGAAAACTGTAAACACATAAATTGTTGTTCAGTAGTTATACTGGATTAATTATCTTATAGAGGTTTTCACTTCTGAATTGCAGGGAACTTCATGATAAAGAAGAGAGATCCAAGAATGAAATGACACGAAACCGTTTCTTCCTCATTTCCTTTTTATGTAGCTTTGCTTACTATGTGTTTCCCGGTTACCTTTTCCCAATGCTAAGTTCCCTTTCTTGGCTATGTTGCTTATTCCCAGCTTCTGTATTGCCTAACAGTTGGGTTCTGGATTTCATGGTCTTGGAATTGGTGCCATTGGACTCGACTGGTCGAGTATATCCTCTTATCTCAGAAGTCCATTAGTTAGGCCGTGGTTTGCCAATGAAAACATTGATATTGGATATTTTCTCATAATGTATGTTATTACACCTTTTATGTACTGGTTCAATGTGTACAAAGCGATAATCTTTCCAATATTCTCAGATGGCCTCTTCACATCAGATGGTCAAAATTACAACATTTCAACCATATTGATTTCAATGTGTATGACCGTGAGGTCCGTCTATATCTCAGCACTTTCTTTTCAATGACTTATGCATTCAGTTTTGCCTGCCGCCTCAGTGCCACAGTTGTTCATGTCTTCCTCTTCCATGGACGGTAAATTGCTATCTCTTTGTCTATATCCTATATATCTGAGCCTCTATGTCTATATTTCTACAATGTTATAATGTACTTTTGGTGCATCGACATCTAATTTTCTTTAAAGATTAAGAAAGAAAAGAATTTCAAAATGTTTTGATGTCTCAGGAGTATTTTAGTATATAGGTTTTTATACACATTACAACTAAAAAAAGAAAACATTTGTCCATATAGGGATCTACATATGGAAAAATTTAAATCAGAAAAATCAGGAAGAAAAATAATGACAGACTTCATAGGCTGCTGGCCGATGGACTGAATTGCCTAAGTATAAGAAGTTTCACCTAAAAAGATAAAGATAGCAACCTTTTAGGATAGATTTGTCGAACATCTACTTGAAGATTATAGGACAAGAAAAGACACTTGAGCTTTACTTGATTTTCTAAGGTAATTGTAAAGAATCATAAGTACTTGTAAGATGATACACAAATTGGCAATTAGAATTTTGAAAGTTAGTATAGGTTTTGGCCGGAAAAGTGGTTATCTCTTGAGTCACTCTTTTTACATTTCAACATTTACTTCTTGCATTTTCTTATCATGTTTTAGTCTTATAAACAGGCATTCGAAATACAACCCATTCAGAATATTATATTGGATCTGAGCTCTCTTTTCCCCTCTTAAAAAAACTTAAATGGGGTGGGCTAACTAGTGAAAAGAAATTGACCAAGCCAACCCCACCACTCCACGACAACCCTAGTATAAGGACTCTCCCTCCGGCCTCCACGGAAATGGCCATCTATGCTCTCCATTTGAGGCGATGCATACAAAAGTTTTACCGATCTCCATGTGCTCCTCTATTAAAACATAGTTACGGGTCTCAAGGAGCTGGTCGTAGAGGTCCTACACCCCGTCAAAGTGGGTGGGATAATTCCCAGGTTAACAGAGAATATTCAGGACATCCATATAAGGCTGCAGGGAAGGATCAATCTTGTTCTGCTGCTCTTAATCAGAAATTTGTGCACTTGGTTCGATATTTCGGTTCGGTGTTTCGGTAGGGGTGTGCATTCGATATTTCGGTTCGGTATTCGGTTTATCAATTGTGTATACCAAATACCGTACTAAATTATTTCGGTACGGTTTGATATTTCTTATTTTGGTTCGGTACGGTTTCAGTACAGTTTCGGTTTAATAATCGCTAAATAAGCAACACTAACGATTAAAGACTAAGGAGCGCGACAGTGCACAATTTAAACTTCAAAGGCAGCCCTCTTTGACAACGCTAACACTGTTATGATAATTGAATTAAACATTCTATAAATGTACTAGCTCTCTTTTCTGAATGCAACATGTTATTCATGCCTAGGAAAGTGTGGTCTAATTAAATTTTATGTGAATATTTACTCTTTTCTAATGACATTCTAGGTCTTGATGGTCTATTGGATGACCATTATTTGGCATGTTCGGTAATTCAGATACTGAAGAAGATCGTCGATCTCTCTTTGACTTTAAGGAACCTGTTGGTTCCTCTCTTGTTTGTGATTACTGTGTTGATGAATCAGATAAGTGAAAGACTAGAGAGTATGGCCTTATTGGGTTGGGCTGGTGCGTAGGGCAGTATTCTAAGAGAGTAGGTCCTTATTGAGTTGGACTAGAGAGTAGGGCCTTATTTTTTAAAATTTCGGCATTTCGGTATACCAAAATTTTGGTATTTCGGTTTCATTTTTTTCAGTATTTCGATATCGTTATACAGAAATACTGAAAATGTAGTACCGAATTAGACCAAAATACCGAAAAAACCAAAATCGAAATACCGAATTAATTCGTTCCGATTCGGAATTCGATTTTTCAGATTTTATGCCCACCCCTAGGGGGAGGTAAAGGAAGCAGTAAACCTACTTGAGAGGATAAAGGATATAAAGAGCCTTCAATTACCCTTTGCGGTTATTTGATGACATAGTTTAACCTGCCATCCTCAATGTTGCGAAGGAGATACTTCGTTGGTTAATAAAATACTTGATATTATATGTTGCTGCGGTCTCAAGCCATCTTACTAGACCTTCGAACAGATGATAGTTTTGCAGGTGGCTATGAACAATTTTGATGGTGCTTATAACACCATTGAAAAGTTCGAGAAACATGGCTGGGCCCACTACACAAATCCATATGTAGTGCTTAGAAAACATCTCCAGAGAAAACTTCTTGCTGAAACTGTATTGATGAAAATGAAAAATGACAATCTGCAGCCTAATGGTCGCATTTTTCGCTTGCGGATATGCCATTGCATAAGTGCACAGGGTTTATTTGAGATGTATGAACAAGTTAAAGAATAAACATGTCTTAACTGAAACTGTGTTTTAGGAATTCACGAGGAAATTTACAAACTTGGGATATCTTGTATTGGTTGAACAGGCGTTTGGGCGGATTGTTAAAAGTGGAGAAGGGGATGTGGATGATCCAACACTTGAAATATGGAATCTCATGGTTGTAGCTAATGCTAAATCTGAAAATTTGATGAATGCTTTTGCATTATATTAAGCAATGCAAAAGAGGAATCTTGAAATCTTTCGAGAAACAATATATACTTTAACATAATTGTACGAAGGGTAATTTCTTGTTAGGCTTACTTAGCAAATGCCAAGTCAAGTATTGGCTCAATGCCGCATTCCATGTCATAGAATATTGCGCTGAAAGGGACCACCGAAGGATAATTTCTTATCTGCTCATGATGATTCCACGCTACTATAACATTTATATGTATAGTGAAGAATATTCTTTTTACGATGAGGTTTTCTACATCACCTCGCAAAAGAAATCGGCTAATGCAAAGTTTGGCTTTGAGATCCTCTCTGACCTTAAAGAAGAGCTTGGTGTCCACCCGTCTCGGCAATCTTTTGATTTATTCTTTAGTACTAGCCTAAAGAGCATGGATATAACAATATTTATACTTATTAAAGCGGAATACAAAAATGATGGATATCATGCCAATATTTTTTGTAACTTGAGAATGTATTACCTCAGCGAGGAATTAGGGATTGAAAAAGCAGCAGCCTTTTTGTAACTTTAGATGACACTTGATCTTTACTTGATTTTCTAGGGTATTGTAAAGACTCATAATTACTTGTAAGATGATACACAAATTGGCCGGAAAAGTGGTTATCACTTGAGTCACACTTTTTACATTTCAGCATTTACTTTTTGCATTTCCTTAGCATGTTTTAGTCTTATAAATAGCAGGCATTCGAAATGTAACTCATACAGAATATTATATGTGATTTTGAGCTCTCTTTTTTCCTCTTAAAAAAAATTAAATGGGGTGAGCTAACTAGTGAAAAGTAAATTAACCAAGCCAACCCCGCCACTCCACGGCAACCCTAGTCTAAGGGCTCTCCCTCCGACCTCCACGACAATGTCCCTCTATGCTCTCCATTTGAGGCGATGCATATAAATGTTTTACCGACCTTCATGTGCTCCTATACTAAAACATAGTTACGGGTCTCAAGGAGCTGGTCGTAGAGGTCCTACACCCCGTCAAAGTGGGTCGGATAATTTTCAAGTTAACAGAGAACATTCAGGATATCCATATAAGGCTGCAGGGAAGGATCAATTTTGTTCTGGTGCTCTTCATCAGAAAATTGTGCACTTGTGCAGACAAAGGGAGGTAAAGGAAGCAGTAAAACTACTTGAAAGGACAAAGATAAAGAGCCTTCAATTACCCTTGCGTTTATTTGATGACATGCTTTATACCTACCATCCTCAAAGTTGTGAAGGAGATACTAGAATACTTGATATTATATGTTGTTGTGGTCTCAAGCCATCTTACTGGACCTTCGAATAGATGATAGTTTCGAAGGTGATTATAACACCATTGAAAAGTTCAAGAAACTTGTCTTGGGGCCCACTACACAAATCTATAACGTAGTGCTTAAAATTATCTCCGGAGAAAACTTCCTGTTGAAACTGTATTGATGAAAAGTGGAAAATGACAATCTGCAGCCTAATGGTCGCACTTTCCGCTTGCGGATATGCCATTGCACAAGTGCAAAGGATTTATTTGAGATGTATGAACAAGTTAAAGAAAAAACCTGTCTTAACTGAAATTGTGTTTTGGGAATTCACGAGGAAATTTGCAAACTTGGAATATCTTGTATTGGCTGAACATGCGTTTAGGCGGATTCTTAAAAGTGGAGAAGGGGATGCGGATGATCCAATACTTGAAATATGAAATCCCATGGTTGTAGCTAATACTAAATCTGGAAATTTGACAAATGCCTTTGCATTATATTAAGCAATGAAAAAGGGGAATCTTGAATTCTCTCCATAAATAATATATACTTTAACAAAATTGTACGAAGGGCCTAGTTTGGGTTTCTTGTTAGGCTTACTTGGCAAATGCCAAGTCAGTTATTGGCTCAATGTTGCGTTCCATGTCATAGATAGATTATTCATTGAAAGTGACCACGGAAGGGTAGTGATTGACCTGCTCATGATGATGCCACACTACTACAATATTTATATGTACAGTGGATAATATTCTTTTTTACGATGAGGTTTTCTACATCACCTTGCAAAAGAAACCGGTACTAACTTTTCAGACCAAAATCAGTACTAACTTTCAAAATCCTAATTGCTAATTTGTGTATCATCTTACAAGTAATTATGATTCTTTAAAATTACCCTAGAAAATCAAGTAAAGCTCAAGTGTCCTCTACATCATTTTCTTGTCCTATAATCTTCAAGTAGTTGTTCGACAAATCTATACTGTTTTGAGAATTTTCCATAAAAATAGGTTGCTGCTTTTTCGATCCCTAATGCCTCGCTGAGGTAATATATCCTCAAGTTACAAAAACTATTGGCGTAATATCCAACATTTTTGTATTTTATTTAATAAGTATAAATATTGTTATATCCATGCTCTTTAATCAAAAGATTGTCGGGACGGGTGGACAACAAGCTCTTCTTTAAGGTCAGAGAGGATCTCAAAGCCAAACTTTGCATTGGCCGGTTTCTTTTGCAAGGTGATGTATAAAACTTCATTGTAAAAAGCATATTCTCCACTATACATATAAATGTTGTAGTAGCGTGGCATCATCGTGAGCAGGTCAGCAATTACCCTTCGGTGGTCCTTTTCAGCGCAATATTCTATGACATTAAACGAAACATTGAGCCAATAATTTGACTTGGCATTTGCCAAATAAGCCTAACAAGAAATCCAAACTAGGCCCTTCGTACAATTTTGTTAAAGTATATATTGTTTCTGGAAAGACTTCAAGATTCATGTTTTGCATTGCTCAATATAATACAAAGGCATTTGTCAAATTTTCAGATTTAACATTAGCTACAACCATGAGATTCCATATTTCAGGTGTTGGAGGACTACATCTCCTTCTCCACTTTTAACAATCTGCCCAAACACCTGTTCAGCCAATATAGGATATCCGAAGTTTGTAAATTTCCTCGTGAATTCTCAAAACACAATTCCAGTTAAGACAGATTTATTCTTTAACTTATTCATACATCTCAAATAAATCCTCTGCACTTGTGCAATGGCATATTCACAAGCGAAAAGTCCGATCATTAGGCTGCATACTATCATTTTTCATTTTCATCAATACAGTTTCATCAGGAAGTTTTCTAAGTACTACGTTATATATTTGTGCAGTGGGCCCCAAGCAAAGTTTCTTGAAATTTTTGATGGTGTTATAAGTACCTTCAAAATTGTTCATAGCCACCTGCAAAACTATCATCTGTTCGAAGGTCCAGTAAGATGGCTTGAGACCACGACATATAATATCAAGTATTTTATGAACCAACGAAGTATCTATTGAGGATGGTAGGTATAAAGCATGTCATCAAAAAGACGCAAGGGTAGTTGAAGGCTCTTTATATCCTTTGTCCTTTCAAGTAGGTTTACTGCTTTAGAAGTACTCGGGCTACTGATAACCAAGAAATTCCGTATTTCTCTCAATTGCAAGAAAGGAAATTAGAATGAGAAATGGTAAAGTAATTGATAGAAAGCACAAGAAAGTAAGTATATTCCAATAATAATTAGAACGTGCCTTTACAGAATTTTCCTTCCCTTATATAGGAGTCTATAAGTACAATGTATTTTCTCTTTTATGACCGAATCATTATGAGCATTAATGATATTAATGAGACGTACGCTCATTAATTGTCGATTCATGAACCTTTCCTTTTTACTGTGTTGATTAATTCCACCAGTGCCTCTTCATTTAACCACTTAGACTCGAGCAGCCATATTCTTTCAACTCGTGGGTAATTCACCCCTATCTGTTACGACTCGTGCCTCTTTTAATGCATCATTTCAGCTGCCGCTTTCTCTATGGTCCACGTGTAATATATATTTCCACTAATACAGATAGTCCCCCCACTTACCAATTATTTAGATTTGGGAAATGGATCACATTGATGGCGGGAATTTTTTTCGCTGTTTCTCGCGTACCATTGTACCTTCTTCAGAACTAACACATTGTATGTCACTTCCATTCAATGCATGTGACACGTGGCATTCATCAATTGGTTGTGAAACTTCTTCAGCGATTTTAGGGCGTCAGTCACGAAGTGACTGTTTGATTATGACATTCCCATCATTACCCCCTTTACATGACGGTTGCTTCTTCATATAAATACATCCTTTGCCTTTGCTTTTACAAACAAAATTCTACAGTGCTCTTCGTTCACAATTTGCTCTTGTTCGTCATTACGTATAACTTTTTCATACAACTATGTCTTCTTCTGTCACGACCCAAATTCCCACACGGGTCGTGATGGCACCCAACAACGGGGTTAGACAAGCCAACATAAATTACACTAAGTGTTACCCTTCCCATTTGATTAATTATTCCAACGTTTACCAGTTTTAAACAATTATTAGCATGATAATAGTCTGTGACATAAAAATAAAGTCGTCTGATAGATGAGCCAAATGATAAGCATATGTATAAATATACAGCCCAAAACCCAAAATATACGCTACGTGTGTGCCAGGAACTAGTGTCACGGGAAACTATCTGAATATACAAGGATAACATATATATACACAATCCCATAGTCTGAATGAAATAGACGGGAAATGACAAAAGGAAACTCTGGGGTGCTGCCAGAGATCGTCAGGAAGAGCAGCTCACCGCGAAGTCGAATCAGCCCAAGTCAGTATCTGACACCGGCCTGATAATCAGATGTACCAGCCTCCTGACCTGTACAGTCAAGTACAGAAGAAGAAGAAGTGCAGCATGAGTACATAATAAATATGTACCCAGTGAGTATCCCGCCCAAACTCGAAAGAGTAGTGACGAGAGGTCGACTAGATACTCACTAAGGTCCAGCAATATAATATATGACGAAATATGGCTAAAACAATAGGCATGGGAAACAGTGGGCAACAAGTATATAGAAAATAACAAAAACCAGATAATACGTGAAAGGGGGCAACAAGGTACCAAAATCTTCTCTTAACCAATACCTAACGCTCCATTTTTTATTAAATGACTCAAAACTCAAGAGTTCATACACATACCAGGACAAGACAACCAGCCTGAGTCATAAGGGTGGTCATAGGGACTGAGGTCATAAGCTATCCCACGATCGCGAATCATACCTGCGACTCGCGTGCTGACTCGATATAATAAGCTATCCCACGATCGCGCATCATCCCTGCGACTCATGTGCTAACTCGATAATAATAATATGCTGTCCCACGGCAGCGCATCATACATGCGGCTCGTGTGCTGACTCGATATCAAGTGAGTGTATATATATAAGTACATGTGTGTACCAACCCAACAGTGAACTCAACAGGACTGTGTCAATACCACGGATAGCCATCTGGGATCTAAATCATAATGTTTCATGTTTCCATATCACCTCAACAATAGTTTCAACTCTTAACACCTAACAGGTACAAATAAGGCACATAGTGGCATGCTCGTGTGTCCTAAAGCTACCCGACATAACAATATAGTCGCCACGTACGGACTCTCGTCACTTGGTACGTACGCGGCCCCCACAACATGTATACATAGTAAACAAGGAACCTATGGGGACATTTCCCCCTTACAAAGTTGGAAAGGAGACTCACCTCGCGACGAAACCACCCCTCAGATCAAGGATGCGCCCGAATCTCCGAAATCTACCCTCGACGGCTCGCAACTAGCCAAATATAGTTTAATGACATCAATGCATGCTCAAAGTAGGGAAATTATTCTAATTTACCCATTCGACATTCTTGAGAAATTCCAAAAATCCAACCCCCGCTCGGATTCAAAAAATTCTCGAAGGGATCACTCACCCGAAGCCTAAGGATCATAATTACGTCATTTTTCTGGAATGCATGGCTAACATTGGGTGGTTTATGAAATTCTTAAGAGCCCTAAGTTGTACTACCCAATTCTTGATTTTTTTGATGTTTTAGTAATCAATTCTAGTTGAATTCCATATAAAGATTTAGGAAAATATAGAGGAATTACTCACCTTAGCACTATATAGGTCGTGGGGGTGCTGTTCTAGCTTGGAGGCCCTCTAATGGAGTTTGTGCATGAGAAAAATGAAAAAAATCCCATATTTTAGACATTTAAAGGGGTCTGCCTACAGGGGTTTCCGCACCTGCGACCCAGGGAACGCACATGTGGTCCCGCACTAGCGAGGAAAAATGACCACATCTGCGGAAAATGGCGAGGGAGCTGGGGATCGTACCAGTGGAAGTTTTTTCGCACCAGCGGACCCGCCCCTGCGGAAAGGTTTCGCACCTGCGAAGGATGGGGGCCCCCCTAGATTTCCGCACCTGCGAGGCTGGGACCGCAGGAGCGGTCCCGCACCTGCGGCTGGGCAACCGCACATGCGGTCACACCAGTAACAGCCAAACCAGAAGTTGTTTTAACTGGTTTTTGGCCTCGTTAGGTGCCCGGGAGGCACCTGGGCCCACCCGAGCCCTAATCCAAATCATAATACGGACTCGCTCGAGCCTTCGGAACACCCAAAACAACGCTAAAACTCAAAATCACACCCCAAGCCCCAAGAAGCAAACTTAGAAATTTTCAATTTTCTAGACTTCGCTCACCACGCGCCGAACCGACCTATACAACTCGGAATGCCCCCGAGTCTTCAGAAACCCAATCCGAACACACGCCCAAGTGTGAAATCATCACATGAAGCTACCGGAACCAAAAAAACTCGATTATGGGGTCGTTTACCGAAAATGTTGACCAAAGTCAAACTTGGCCCTAAAGGCTAACCTTAAGGAACCAATTGTCCCTATTGCACTCAAAACACCTCCGAATCCCGGACCACCAGTCCCCGCAAGTCATAAATCATAAAATGCCGCTATGGGAAGTTTCATTTAGGGGAACGGGGTCCGATAACGCAAAACGACCAGTCGGGTCTTTACATTCTCCACCTCTTAAACAAACGTTCGTCCTCGAACGGGTCTGGAATCATACATGAAGTGCTGAATAACTGTGGATATCTGCTCCGCATGTCCTCCTCGGACTCCCAGGTCGCCTCCTCAACTGGTTGGCCCCTCCACTGGACCTTTACGGCAGAAACTCTCTTGGACCTCAACTGGCGGTCCTGTCTATCAACAATAGCAACTGGCTCCTCTTCGTAACCCAACCTCTCATCCAACTGAATAGCGCTGAAATCGACCACATGAGAGAAGTCGGCATGGTACCTCCGGAGCATGGATACATGAAAAACTGGGTGAACTCCTGATAAGCTGGGAAGCAAGGCCAGCTCATAAGCAACCTCCCCAACTCGCCTCAACACCTCGAATGGACCTATAAACCTTGGGCTCAGCTTGCCCTTCTTCCCAAACCTCATAATACCCTTCATAGGAGAAACTTTCAACAGGACCCTATCCCCCTCCATAAATGATACATCACGCGCCCTCTGATCCGCGTAACTCTTCTGTCTGGACTGTGTTGTACGGAGTCTCTCCTGAATCAACTTCACTTTCTCCAAGGCATCCCTCACCAGGTCGGTGCCATATAACTTAGCCTCGCCAAGCTCAAACCACCCGATAGGAGAACGACATCACCGACCATACAAAGCCTCAATAGTGCTATCTCAATGCTGGACTGATAACTATTATTGTAAGCAAACTCGGCCAAAGGCAAGAACTGGTCCCACTGACCCCCGAAATCAATCACACATGCCCTGAGCATGTCCTCCAATATCTGAACTGTACGCTCTGACTGGCCATCAGTCTGAGGATGAAATGTTGTGCTGAGGTCTATCTGGATGCCCATCTCACTATGCAATGCTCTCCAGAAGTGCGAGGTGAACTGAGAACCTCGGTCTGATATGATGGACACCGGCACACCATGCAACCGGACTATCTCCTGAATGTAGATCTGGGCCAACCTCTCAGATGAATATGTAGTAGCCACAGGAATGAAATGCGCCGATTTGGTCAATCTATCCACAATGAGCCAAACCGCGTCAACCTTCCACGAAGTCCAAGGAAACCCAACCACGAAGTCCATAGCAATGCGCTCCCATTTCCACTCAGGAATGGGCATCTGCTAAAGTAGGCCTCCTGGCCTCTGGTGCTCATACTTAACCTGTTGGAAATTAAGGCACCTAGTCACATACTCCACAATGTCCTTATTCATTCGCCTCCACCAGAAATGCTGCTTCAAATCATGATACATCTTCGTAGCACCAGGGTGAATAGAATATTGAGAATTGTGTGCCTCCTCTAGAATCCTCTCCCTCAGGCCATCAACATTAGGAACACATAAGCGGCCCTGAAGTCTCAGAACACCATCCTCGCCAATAGTAACCTCCTTGGCCCTACCCTAAACCATTTTCTTCCAAAGCTCTACCAAGCACGGATCATAGAACTGTCGGGCCTTAATCCCTCCCAATAATGAAGACTTACTTATCCACCACATCTGCCAAAACTCGACGAGGCTCTGAAAGATTTAATCTCACCAGGCGATTGGCCAAGGACTGAATGTCCAAGGCTAGAGGTCTCTCCTCCGCTGCAATATAAGCCAAGCTACCCATACTCTCAGCCTTCCGGCTCAAAGCATCTGCCACCACATTAGCCTTGCCCGGGTGATAAAGAATAGTGATATCATAATCCTTGAACTCAAGCCATCTGCGCTGCCTCAAATTAAGATCCTTCTATCTGAATAAGTGCTACAAGCTGCGGTGGTCTGTATAAACCTCACAGGACACTCATACAAATAGTGCCTCCAGATCTTAAGAGCATGAACAATCGCCGCCAACTCCAAATCGTGCACAGGGTAATTCTTCTCATGAACCTTCAGCTGGCATGAAACATAAGCAATAAATCTCACCGCCTGCATCAACACGCACCCCAAGCCAACGCGTGAAGCGTCGCAATATACCGTGTACCTCCCAGAACAGGATGGCAATACTAGAACTGGCGCTGAGGTCAATGTTGTCTTGAGCTTCTGAAAGCTCGCCTCACACTCGTCAGACCATTGAAACGGGGCATTCTTCTGAGTCAATCTAGTCAATGGAGCTGCAATAAAAGAGAAACCCTCCACAAATCGGCGATAATAACCTGCTAGGCTCAAAAAGCTCATGATCTCTGTAGCTAAAGTAGGACGCGACCAACTCTGAACCGCCTCGATCTTCTGAGGATCAACCTTGATACCCTTTTCGGATACCACATGCCTCAAAAATGCCATGGAATCTAACCAAAACTCATACTTGGAGAACTTGGCATATAGCTTCTGTTCTCGCAAAGTCTGGAGCACAACTCTTAAATGCTGCTCGTGCTCCCCCAGGCTACGGGAGTAAATCAAAATGTCATCAATGAAGACAATGATGAAGGAATCAATATACGGCCTGAACACCCTATTCATCAAGTTCATAAAGGCTGTTGGGGCGTTAGTCAAGCCAAAGGACATCACCATGAACTCAATAATGGCCATAACTCGTACGGAAAGCAGTCTTCAGAACATCTGAAGCCCGAATCCTCAACTGATGATACCCTGATCTCAAGTCAATCTTAGAAAATACACAAGCACCCTGCAACTGGTCAAACAAATCATCGATGCGCGACAAGGGATATTTGTTCTTAATGGTAACCTTGTTCAACTGGCGGTAGTCAATACACATCCGCATAGATCCATCCTTCTTTTTCACAAATAGAACTGGAGCACTCCACAACGACACACTCGGCCTGATGAACCCCTTAGCTAATAACTCCTCAAGTTGCTCCTTCAACTCCTTCAACTCTTTCGGAGCCATACGATACGAAGGAATGGATATAGGCTGAGTATTTGGGGCTAAATCAATGCAGAAACCAATATCACGGTCCGGAGGCATGCCCAGAAGATCCGAAGGAAATACCTCAGCATACTCTCTAACAACTGGCACATAATCAATCCTCGGAGACTCGGTGGTGGTGTCCCGCACATATGCCAAATAGGCTAGACAACCCTTCTTGACCATATGTCGAACCTTCAAGAATGAAATAACCCGGCTGGATGCGCTTACTGAAGAACCCCTCCACTCCAGCCTAGGAGACTCAGGCATGGCTAGAGTAACCGTCTTGGCATGGCAATTGAGCACGGCATGATAAGGAGATAGCCAATCCATGCCCAGAATAACCTCAAAATCAACCATGTCGAGCAATAAAAGGTCAACTCTAGTCTCAAACTCATAGAAAGTGATCACACAAGACCGACACACCAGGTCTACCACCACAGAGTCGCCCACAGGAGTGGACACATATATAAGAGATCCCAAAGACTCTCGAGAGACATCCAAAAAAGGAGAAAATAAGGCTGAAACATATGAATAAGTGGATCCTGGATCAAACAATACTGAAGCCTCTCTAATACATACTGAGATAACACCTGTGATCACGGCGTCGGAGGCCACTGCATCTGATCTGGCCGGAATGGCATAAAACCTGGCTGGAGCACCTGAAGGCTGAGCTCCCCTAGAACGAGCTGGAGCTGACTGACCCCCTCCGGACTAGCCTCCCCCTCTAGAACGACCCCTGCCAAGCTGACCCCCACCTCTAGGCGGTCGAACTGCTGGTGCTGAAATCGCAGGCTGGTGACTCTACTGCACGGCCTTGCCTCGATAGTTGGGACAATCCTTCCTGATGTGGCCTAAGTTCCCACACTCGAAGCACCTCATAAATGACATATCCTGCTGACCAGAAGAAGAATTTTGAATGGTCGAAGGGCGATGAGAGCCCTCAGGCATAGCACTGAAATAAGGATCGAAGGATCTCTAATGACTGGAATGACCACTGGGAGAACCCTGAATAGCTGGAGGTCGATAGGAGCGCTCTGGCATGGCACTGAACTAGGGCCTAACTGAGACACCTCAGGGAGGTGGTGGAGGTGCTAGATATGAAGGCCTGCTGGATCGACCGCCTCCAAACTGACCCCTGCCCCTAGCTGGAGCACCCCTGAAATCACCTGTAAATCTGGCCCTCTTGTCCTGCTGACCCTGCTCACTGCTCCTTTTTCGGTATCCCTCAATCCGTCGAGCTATCTCGACTACAATCTTGTACGGGGTACCCATCTCCACCTCTCGAGCCATGGTGGACCTAATACCTGGATGAAACCCTGCCACAAACCTCCGAACTCTCTCAGCATCGGTGGGTAATATATAAGAGCATAGCGTGACAACTCTAAAAATCTGGCCTCATAATCCGTCACGAACATCTGCCCCTTCTCTATCCGCTCAAATTGACCCCTCAGCTCCTCCCTATCATAGGGTGGAATATATCTATTCAATAAAATCTGTGTGAACTGCTCCCAACTGATAGTAGGAGAATCGGCTGGCCTGCTGAGAATATAAGACAGCCACCACCTGCGAGCTCTGCCCTCTAACTGGAATGCAGTGAAATCCACTCCATGGGATGCTAGGATCTCCATGTTGTGCACTCTATCCCTGCACCTATCAATGAAATCCTAGGCATCCTCACCTCGCTCACCCTACACGGGTCGTGATGGCGCCCAACAACGGGGTTAGACAAGCCAACATAAATTACACTAAGTGTTACTGATGCGAGACTAAATTGCATAGTTTAACATGTGATATACCTTACATTTCATGCGCATGATAAAATTACACTTTTTATGTGCTTAATGGAGTTTATTTTATGTGTAGGTGAATTGGAAA
>ML355452.1:0-47868 GCA_005239505.1 Nicotiana paniculata
CAGGATTATATTTGCAACGCCCGCTTAGTCTTCTACAAGACATAGTTGAGTGTGATCAAGCACCACGAGGAGGCGGTGGAGGAGCTGAATATGGAGGCCTGCTGGGATGGCCTCTACCGAACTGGCCTCTACCCCTGGCTGGGGAACCTCTTAAATCTTCAGAAAATCTAGCTCTCTTGTCCTGCTGATCCTGCTCTCTGCCCCTCGATCGGTAATCCTCAATCCGGCGAGCTATCTCGACCAAAAGCTGATAAGGAGCCCATCTCCACCTCTCGGGCCATGTTGGCCCTAATACCTGAGTGTAGCCCAGCTACAAACCTCCACACTCTCTCCACATTAGTAGGAAGAATCATAAGGGCATGGCGGGACAACTCTGAAAACCTGGCCTCGTAGTCTGTCACTGACATTTGCCCCTGCCCCAGCTGCTCAAACTGATACCGCAGCTCTTCCCTCTCAGAGGGTGGAATATACCTGTCCGGGAACAGCTGAGTGAACTGCTCCTATGTGATAGTAGGGGAACCTGCTGGCCTACCAAGGATATATTACTGCCACCATCTACGGGCCTCGCCCTCTAGCTGGAATGTAGTGAAGTAAACTCCATAGGACTCCAAAATCCTCATGTTGTGCACTCTGTCCCTGCACCTATCAATAAAGTCCTGGGCATCCTTGCCTTTCTCACCTCCGAAGACATGAGGGTGCAATCGAGTCCATCTATCAAGTAGCTTCTGTGGGCTGTCCGCAACTGGTCTGAGCTCTGGTGCTGCTACTGCTGGCTTTGCTCCACCCACGGGCAGAGTACCCGGAGTCTGATATACTGCCTTTGCATGACCTGCGTCCTGGGCGGTAAGGGTCCGAACTCCCCCTCCCGCCTGAGATGTGGCAGGATCCGCTGGAAATAAACCAGCCTGGGTCATAGTGTCCATGAACCGCATCATACGACCCATGATCTCCTGAAAACCTGGTGTAGTCATGAAATCTGCTGGGGCAGGATCTGCTGGAGGCACCTCGTCCTGCTCCTCAATGATAGGATCCTATGGGGGTGCTAATGGAGCAACTCTGGGATGCCCTCGTCCCCTGCCTCGAGCCGGTGCCCTCCCCCGGCCTCGGCCACGGCCTCGGACGGCGGGGTAGCAACATCTCTCGGGTCTCGAATATCAGTTGCACGAGTCCTCACCATCTGTGAGAGAATAGAAGAATGATATTTAGTAAGACCATCGAATGCACGATAGAATAAGAATAAAGAGAGGTTTCTTAACACCCTATAGCCTCCCGTAGATAAATACAGACGTCTCTGTATCGATCTGCAAGACTCTACTAGGTTTGCCTGTGACTTGTGAGATCTACGTGAACCTATAGCTCTGA
Source organism: Nicotiana paniculata (assembly GCA_005239505.1). Classification (NCBI taxonomy): domain Eukaryota; kingdom Viridiplantae; phylum Streptophyta; class Magnoliopsida; order Solanales; family Solanaceae; genus Nicotiana; species Nicotiana paniculata. Next base: position 1,363 of record ML355452.1, read on the forward strand.
TACCATGTTGTCACGACCCAAATTCCAACTCAGGTCATGATGGCGCCCAGCACCGGAGTCGGGTAAGCCAACATCAGTTTACTAGCGAGATTACTTTACTTATTTAAATCTTTAAGTACTCGTCAAATTTTTGATTTAGAAATCATTTAAAGAAAACACTCAAGTGATGCAACTTGATTAAATGAACTCAAAAAATCGTTTGCCAACATATATAGTATAGAAAAATATTAGAAAACCAACTACGTGTGCCAAGACCTAGTGTCACAAGTCCACAGGAGACTAGTGGAATATACAAAGTAGACAAAATCCATATACAACTGTCTGAAAGGGGTAGACAGAATTATCAAAAAAAAAATAGTAGAAACTCCACAGTGCTGCTGAGGAACGCCAGAAAGAGCAGCTCACTGTGTAGTCTAATCCAGAAAGTACCCTCACGATCGCGCTCCGATATGATAACCAGATGCACCAGCCTCAGAACCTGTAAAATTAAGTACAAAAGCGTAGCATGAGTACATATAAACCAATATGTACCCAGTGAGTTTTCCGTCTAAACTCGAAGAAGTAGTGACGAAATGTAGAGGTATTACTCACTATGGTAAATAGCAACAATATAATTAAACAGATTTAATAAGGATTAGCAATTATGGAAATCAAGTAGACATGGAATATCAAGTATATGAACTATCATCTACACCCAAGTGCCAAATAACAATTATAATAAAAGTCCAAAGTCCCCTTTCACATAGAACAATTCATTTGATAATAATAATAAGACTCTCAGTCAAATACATAGCATATAGTATGCCAAGGCATACGGCCGAAGCGACGCAAAAATTAAATATGCACTGCCAAAGGGTCGAATGGCTCGAACCAAAGATGCATCTGTTACCCCGCTCGCGAATCGATCATGGGACGCAATTGACATAATATAAGGCTACCCCGCTCACGAATCATACATGCGACACGGGTGCTCGTATACATACACAAAATTATCAGGAAATTCAGAAAATATAGAGTTTATACTTGGAAAACAAGTATCAAGGCAACATCAAGATGTAAACGTAACCTTCTATTCTCTCATACTAGTTCAAGGATAATAATAAACTAGGAATACATACAGGGATACAAATAAGGCATATAAGCATGCTTGTGAGTCCTAAAGACTACCCGGCATAACATAGTAGTAGCTACGCACGGACTCTCGTCACCTCGTGCGTGTGTAGCCCCCGCAAATGAGGACAATTCAGTCATTTATAATTACCTATAGGGATAATTCCCTCGTACAAGGTTAGAAAAGAGACTCACCTCGTGTCGAACCTACTTCTCGGACCAAGAACGCGCCAGAAACTCCAAACTCTACACCCGAGGACTCGAAACTAGTCAAATGTTATATAAATACGTTAATATACACTCAAAAGTATGAAATTCTCTTACTAGCTTAGCTAATTCATCATTCTTGAAGACATCCCAAAGCACCCCCCCGGGCCCACATGCCCGGATTCTGGAAATTTTCGAAGAAAACACTCACTCATAGCCTAAGGATCATTAATATATAGTTTTTGTATGATTTCATGGTGGAAAAGTGGTGAATTTCTCTAAAGTTCATCAACCCCAGGTTTCCACTCTAACACCTTTGATTTACACTAATTGGGTGTTAATCTACCTAAGATTGATGTAATAAACCAATATTTAAATGGAAATTACTTAGCTCTTAGTAGCTAGGCTGAATACCCTCTTGAAAGCTCTCAAAATCGCCTATGGTGTGGAAGAAATGGTGAAAAATGGTTAAGTCCCGCATTAAATGAGCTCACTACCCTCAGTGACCTCAAACATGCGGTTCAAGGACCGCACCTGCAGTCTCGCATCTAGCCAAGGCTTGCACCTGCGAAATTTGGCAAAGGGACTGGGGATCTCACCTGCGGAGGAGTTTCCGCACCAGCAGACCCGCTCCTGCGAAGAAGGGTCCGCACCTGAGATCTGGGACTTCTCCCTTATGGGTCGCACCTGCGAGGCCTTGACCGTAGGGGCGGTTACGCACCTGCGAACTGGGCAACCGCACCTGCGGTCACACCAGACCTGGTGCACCAGCAGCTGAAGCTGCTGGTTTTTTGCCCCGTTTGGTGTCCGGGAGGCACCTGGGCCCACCCGAGCCCCCGTGCAATTATACCAACAAGTTCTAAATCATATTACGGACTTTCTCGAGCCTTCGAAACACCCAAAACAATGCTAAAACTCAAAACCCCCTAGAATCAAACTTGAGAATTTTCAAGTTCTTGAATACGGTTTCAATGCGCCGAACCGACCTATGCTACTCGGAATGACACCAAATTTGTCAAGAAAGTCATAAATGACATAAAGGAACTATTCCCGGTCTCGAAATTCCGTTCGTACCTCTATAACACAAAAATACGTTCCAAACCAAATTATGAACTTAAGGAAGCTCTATTTTTGTTACTTGGCGTCGAAATCCTCCCGGGTCGTCCAAAACCCATTCCGGACATACGCACAAGTCCGAAATCATCATACGAAGCTACTGGAATTGACGAAAACTCGATTCCGAGGTCGTTTACTCAAAATGTTGACTAAAGTCAAGCTTGGCCTCAAAAGCCAATCTTAAGGAACCAAGTGTTCCTATATACTCTATACATTTCCGAATCCCGAACCACCCATCCCCGCAAGTCATGAATCACTGAAAGCCTCTACGGGAAGTCTTATTTAGGGGAACAGGGTCCAAATATGCAAAACGGCTGGTCGGGTCGTTACATCTTCCTCCTCATGAGCACCCTCATCAGGGAAGGGTGTTTCATCTCCAAACTCATCGGTATTGTTGTCATAATCACTATTATCTTCCTGGCTCTGTGCATCTGCCAGATACCGATTAAATATGTCATCTTCAGGCAATTGAGTAAGGACAGGACCTTCAAGTTGCTCGTCTTCACTGCACTACCAACAAAATAATGAATTACTCAAATTGATAAATAGTTTACATATAGATATATCACTTCATTTACAAATAGTAATGTGCTGACATCCCATGATGGACATTATCCTGTTGGTAATGACTTCCGGATGGACCACCATGATCCAACACATCAGAACTACGCATATTCCAACTAGGCGTTGGTTCATAACTTGTAAAATTCATATCTAGGTGGTACCCCCTGTGAAATATATGAGTGTTGATACAAATTCAATACAGCAAAAATAAATATTGTAACACAAAGAAAAATTAAGTTTACCACTCGTCTTGTGGATTATATAAAGTAGGAGAGAAACTATTTCCTCGCTCCTCATTCGCCCGTGGAGATAAGTTTAGATCAGGCCAAACTCTTTCAGCCGGGACCTGTTCGGCTAAATTTGCTCCAAATAACCACCCGATGACTGAGGATATCCCTACTTTACGCAACCTCATTATTACGAACGTCTTCAACCTTGATGTACATTTCCAACATTTTTAACACAAGAAATTCTCGGTATTCATCCGGAGTCCTCAAAAATCTCTCAAAGTTTCATCATCCTCGATGTTAAACTCAGCATAATAAGCAACCCCTTGCGGAATAACAGAATACAGATATCTTCCGGTTACTTTAAGGTTCACAAAACGTTTGCTCACACTCATTTTTTTGCATAACAACGATACCAATTTATCGTACTCCACTGTAAGTGGGAACTTAACATGACACTATGGAGATAAAATATAGGTTACTTAGTTATTTGCCACCACAACCTTACTCTCCCTTCTCCCCTCCCCCAATATAATGAAACCCTTATTTTTCGCTCTTCAGATATTATGAGAAAATGCAAAACAACTTAATGAAGAAATTTTTCAGAAGACATGAGAATATTATGAATGGAATTTTAGAAAATCCTTAACCTCTTTAAATAAGGCAAAAACCAGTTCGGGGGTACAATTCTTTTTAGTTATAGCGCCTTAAATAAGGGCACTATACCCAGTTGGATTATTGTTATGTCAGTTAAGCCCAAAAGAATTTTGGTGGGCCCACAAAATATGTATAGCGCGGTAAAAAAAGACGTTATAGGGTGCTATACCTTAACGGGAAACGACCGTTAAGGTATAGCACCCTTTACATATTTTGCTTACCATCTTTTTTTTACACATATTTCGATCGTTTAAGTCTAAAAAAACCATATTTTGGTTTCAGACTCTAACATATGATTGCCATTTCCATTTTCCCCATAAATAATAGTCGAATAACATGAGTGAAAATCTATGCATTATTAATTAATTTATGTGTCATAGAGCATGTAGAATAAAAATGTATGTTTGTCGGTAATTCTTGGATACGAGTTACGACCATCAAAAGGACAAAATATTTCCTCGAAAAAAGTCATTGTTTTAGTATAAACTCCTATGATGGAGTTAATACCTTTTATTTAAAATAAAATTATGATTTTCTTATATCATGAGATTTCTTATAGTTGTAATTTTAAAGCTTTTATTCTTATAAAAACGTTTACATGCATACTATAATTAGTAAAGATGAATATTCTTGATTTAACAAATATAAAAGGTCCTATATAAAATACCTTGATTATTATTACTGTATGCTAGCTATTTCCTCCTTTTCAATTGATGTAATCTTTTTTAGCTTTTCGGGATTCAAACGGTATAAACTTTGACCAATATTTAAATTATATTTTTCGTCTTATTGACATGAGAAGAATTTCAAGTTATAGTACTTTTTATATAATTTTTGAATATTTAAATTTTAACTCTAAAATATTGAGCTAATCTAATTCAATTTAGCTTCAATGATTAATCAATTATTGACTCTTATTCTCTTAAAATGTAAAAATTATGACATAAACTAAAATGGTTGTAGTAATCTCTCTCTTCCACTTTATGTGGCAAAGTTTAAATAGGCACAGAGTCTAAGAAAGAAAGGATAATTTTTTTAATTTGTGTCTAAAACAAGTCATAGATATTTGTGTGACGATAAATCATCTCATCGAAGATAAAATGAGAGGTTTGAAGTTTAATTATTTCCAAAATTAGAAAGTTGACGTTCTTCTTGGAACAAACTAAAAAGGAAATGTTTCTAGACAAAATGAAACGGGAGTATGCATTATTATTCATGCATAATAATCTTCAGATTTTAATCCTTAGTAACTAATTAATCCGTTAACTGCAGATCTGTTCCGCTATTTTTGACGATCGAAGGACAAGCTACCACGTACGATACCAATTATAAATGAAATAACAACCCTAAAAAGCTATAACACAATGATTTTTCATTAGGTTTGGCCCCTCTTAATTAAGATGGCGTTGCAGCTTGCTCTTTCCTGTAATAAATTGTAAATATAACACAAGGAAAATGAGCACATCTTTTGGCGTGTTAATTACCCTACTTTGACTCTGGGTCGACACAGGTCTAATACTTTTTTTATGATCACGTAGTCCTCAACATAATTTATGTAGGAAATATTAAACCATAAGTACTATGTGAGGGAAGAATGAAATTTCAAAATTGTATAATAAACAAAATTTTACATAAGAAATATGAATGTATTCCTGAGAAGCAACCACCGGGACTAAATCGGAAAAGAAAATTGCGAAAACATTCCTTTTTTTTTTTTTTAATAAAAACCAGTTACCCAAGCTTTCATCTCCTCTGGGGGGGGGGGGGGAGAGTTAGACTTAAACCCTATTCTTTATGGTTTTATGTCTAGAGATAGGTAATTATTTATATTAGTTAGAATTTGGTAATCCGAACTAATATAGATTCTTTACATTAGTAGTGTAATAAGTAAAATATACTGATGTATAAATATTCTTTACATTGTTAGAATGTTAGTGTAGATAAGTAAAATCCTTTTGGAAAAGCACGTAAACTACTTTATTATAAGCTAAATATACAATTTTTCTATTCTTGTTGTGGTTGCTTTGTCCTACATCCGACACATAATTGGATTAAGATTGAAGCAGAATATATGGGACCTCTCTAGTAGGGAGTAGTAGTTTTAATTAGCTCTAGGTAGCTGCTTAATTCTGCTTTGTATGGATATCCTCCAATTCCCTCTAATAACCTTTTCCTTTCCTTTCCTAGCTAAAAAGGTGTGGGGGTCTGTCTGTCTGTCTAGTAGAAAGATTATGTGGTTTAGGGGGAGGAGCCGGGGGGGGGGGGGGGCCCCCNGGGGGGGGGGGGGGGGGGGGGACCCTCCTTTCTTGTTTTTGTCTCTTGCGTTTAGATTGTGTCCAAACCTAACCCTACATTTACTTATAAAACAACTCAGAGAGACCTCATGCATATGCATCGACTCCGATCCTTAATTTGGTTAGTAGGAGATTATAGAGGAAATCAACAGAGCTAAAAATCATGTCTAGCAGCAGAAGAAGATCAGCTTTAAGAATAAATCCAGATGAGATTAGTGATCTTGTCTTGAAACTACAAGCTTTGTTGCCAGATTCCTCTTCAGGTTGCATCTCCAAGGTACACTTTTATTTGATTAATTACATTTTAACTTGTCCTTTCACATGCGAGTCTGATTTTCTTTTTAATTGGTCAAGTACATGAATTATTTTGATATTTGGTTCGAGCCTTCAATTCAATACCTCTTACATGCATTTAAAACCCTAAATTTTTAGATAAGATGGTTGCATGTACAATTCAACAACTCTTTAATTAAGAACAAAAATGTCATAGGGAGTGCAACTAGTATTATCGTTATTACTTTTCTATTTGAATGAGCAAGCTATTATTGGACTGGGAAGATTGTAAACTGAATTCCAATCACCAAGCTCTGCAGTAAAAAGTAAAAAAAAAAAAAAAAACAATCTGCTCGCTTTTCAGTTTTCCTATGCAAACATTCTGCTAACTTCATTTTCAGCAACTAGGCAAAAAATGTATTATATATGGCTTATATCACTTCATTATACGAAGTTTCTGAGGTCTTCTCGCTCTTTTCATTGATCTTAGGTACCAGCCTCGAAGATATTGGAAGAGACATGTAATTATATCAAAATGCTGCACATTGAGGTGGATGATCTGAGTGAGAAGCTCTCTCAAAAACTAGCTTCAATAGACTCCAATATTAATGTTGTTGATCGAGACACCTTTAGAAGTCGTCTTCAACAGTAGAAACCACAACCACTGAATTCACAGTACAGAACCAAAAGAACTATATGCATGCAGTAGCAGATACATGAATTATTGTATTCTTCCTTGTTTTTCACTACCTTTACTTTATATTCTCTGTACTCAGAAATGTAGGTATTATACCCAAGTATAGGTTCTTTTCTATATTTAAACATAGGTTAATAAATGCCTTATAGCATATAAATGAATTGTTGTGTTCTTGTTCTTCACTATCTTATACTCCTATTATATTCTCTCCGCTCCCATGATTTGTAACGATCCGACCGGTTGTTTTGAGCTCTAGCGCATCGTTCGGCAGTTTGAGGCCCTAAGTAGCTTCACTTAATGTGTTATGACTTGTACGTGTGATCGGAATTAGATTTTGAAAATTTTAGAGTGGATTCGGATGTAAAATTTTAATTTCGGAAGCTTTAAATGGGTAGCTTGACTTAGATTTGACTTTTGAGTAAACAGCCTCGGAATCTGGATTTGAAGGTTCAAACAGGCTCGTATGATGATTTCGTAGTTGCGTGTATGTTCGGGTTGAGTATCGGGTCGTCCGGGAGCATTTCGACGCTTATTATGGAAGGTTGGCATTTTGAAGGTTTAAGATTTTCTTAAGTTTGGTTTGAGGTGGACCATGGTGTTATCGATGTCTGTTTGGGATTCCGAACCTTGGAATAGGTTCATATTGTGATTTATGACTTGTGCAAAAAGTTTGGCATCATTCCGGAATGATTTGGTAAGTTTCGGACGCGTTAGTCGAAGAAAGTTTGAAAGTTAAAGAACGATTTCGATGGTCAATTCATAGTTTCGATGTTTTTTTATGTGATTTGAAGGCTCGACTAAGTCCGTATGGTGTTTTAGGACTTGTTGGTAGGTTTGGTAAAGGTATCGGGGGCCTCGGGGTGGATTCTGGATGGTTAACGGATCAACTTTTGGAGTTAAGAAAAAACTGGAAAATCTGGTTGCTGGTGTAACCGCTTCTGCAGGAGATTCATCGCAGAAGCGGCCTCGCAGAAGCGAGAAAGTTGACCCAGAAGAGGCTGGGAGTGAACTGGGTAGAGGCCGCAGGTGCGAAAGATTTCCCACACCTGCGAGATTGCAGATGTGGCCATTGGAGCGCAAAAGCGGCGGTTGGCCAAGAAGTCCTAGGCCGCAAAAGCGGAAAAAGAGGCGCAGGTGCGCGAGAGCAGAAGCGGAAGCGCATGTGTGATATTTAGGGCGCAGAAGTGATGGTTGTTGGGTTGTGCTGAATCGCAAATACGATGGATTATATGCAGTTACGGAGCCACAGAAGCGAATACTGTTCCGCAGGTGCAAAGGTCAGGTTGGGCAGTGTGTTTTTTAAAAATGGGGTTTTGGCCTATTTTCAACTCATTTCGTCCATGGAAGCCGATTTTGGAGCACTTTTTGAGTGCCATATTCATCAACTATAATGGGGTAAGTACTTTCTTCACATTGTAAATGAAATATATGATTTTTATATGGATTCAAGCATGAAAATTGGTATAAATTGTGTGATTTTGAAGGAAACCTAGAAATTGGTATTTTTGAATTTTAATTACCACGAAATTTGACATGAAATTTGGAATAAATTATATATTTAATTTCGTGGTGTTATGGGTAATGATTATCATCGAAAATTTTTGGAATCCGGTCATGTGGGTCGAGAGGTAACTTTATCGACTTTTTGAGTGGGGATTGAGAATTTGTTTAAAATGATTTATTATGAGCATTGGGGTATATTTTTATTGGTTTGCACATTGTTTGATTAGTTTTAGAGCGACATGCACCGGTTTGAGGTGTTCGAGAGGCTTTGGAGCCGGTTATGGAACTTCAGAGCGAGGTAAGTCTCCTGTCTAACTCTGTGAGAGGGAAACTACCCCTAGCTGATGTATTTGATATGTGCTACTTGTTGGGGGGCTACGTGCGCACGAGGTGACACGAGTCCGTATGTAGCTAGATTCATGTTATCATCCGGGTAGACTTAGGTTCACACCATGCTATACTTTTACAATAGGGGCTATCTTTGCTCGTTTAATTCCTTTATTTCGCATTATGACTTGAGACTAGACTTGCATAGAGTGATAGAATTGCCATTGTAGATGTTAGACGGGCTTCATGATTAGCCATGGAATAGTTATACTCTCGTTAACAAATTTCTCTCGCGTTGTGCGTCTTCATCGAAATGCTTCCTTAAAGTTCATAACTCACATTTATTCGTGAGTGGGATCAAGGACCCGTCAAAGCTTCTTATTCTAATGGGATCGGGTCGTTCCCCTCGACGGTGTAATAGATACATCTATGGTTCATGTTATTCCACCCTCGGCAGTGCGCATACTTTTATGGGATCGGGCCATTCGCCTCGGCAGGATTATGTACCACTCTCTCATGGGGGCGGCCGTTCGCCTCGGCAATGCAGTAGATGTTCTATGGCTACGTACCAGATGATAATGGGATCGGGTCGCATATGTCGGCATTTATATAAAGTATCCATATGGAATCGAGCGTAATATTCGTCAAGAGGCCAGTGCACCAGGAAACATTCATGATTTTAACTATGTCAAATTATTTGATGAGGTCCATTATATATGTATTCTCCGGTTGATGAGGTAACTATTAATCGAGAGTTTGAGTTGCGGATGAGAGGAGGATTGTACCACCTATTTACATTTGTTTATTTTGTTTGTTTACTCTACCCCATATCTGTTTTACTTCTTATTGTAAATGTCTTATTGGACCACTAGTAAGTATCGATGTCGACCCATCGTCACTGCTTCTCTGGGGTTAGGCTAGATAATTACTAGGTACGCGTTGATTTACGCACTCATGCTACACTTGTTGCACATTTTGTGCAGGTACATATTTGTCTGGTGGTCTTTTTGGCGCAGAGGCGCGGCTATTGCGAGGACCTATGGTGAGCTGCATTCCATGTTACAATATGCAGCATACAGAGTCTCCACCTAAGTTTCTGGATGTTTAGTATGGTAGTTCACGACATTGGCTTTCTTGACGGCCGCGTTAGGCGCCATGACGACCTATAAGGATTTTGGGTAGTGATAGCTTGGTATCAGAGCGTTAAGTTCACTTAGGTATCACGACTCATGAGAAAGTCTAGTAGAGTATTGTCGATCAGTACAGAGACATTTGTACTTATCTTCGAGAGGCCACATAACGAGCTCGAAACACACACTTAAAAAATCTTGCTAGTCGAATATAGTAAATTAAAATATTGTATCCACAGGGATTAGAGTTAAACAGTATTATTGAAGTTTGTAGCTAGATTTCTATTCAGGATGATCAACAATTAAGGTTGATGTGATTAAAACTAAAATTAACTAAGAGCCTAAACTATTGACCAATGACAATCAACGCAAGTATTAAACAAAGGAAGATATCAAATTTGAGAAGACATGATTGATATGATAGGTGCAAGATAAATGTTTGGGATTTAACTTAGATAATTCACTTCAAATGTTCAAGTGATTATCTCTAATTTACTTGGTTATTAGTTCAATTGATTAGTGGAAACTCCTCTCTCGATGAAGTCTCAACCTCACAAGATGAACCAATTTTAAGCATGTGAAAATATGGAAGAATTCGTAGTATATTGGTCTTTAGGAGAACCTCTATCGATTATCCTCCTAACTAAGTTTAATCAACAATTCAACTAGCCTATTCCGATTACTAAGAAGAATTAATGACTTCAACCAACAAAATATAATGCAAAAATATCATAAGTTATGCCTCTCTCGATTACATGAACAAATGAATAAAGATGCAACTGTTAAAACATCCAAAACGATTCAATATATAAAGTTAGAGGTAATTATCCACAAACAAGTATCAATACACCAAATTCATCAAACTCTAAAGAGAACTACTCCATGGATATGGAGTAATTCATCATAATAATGATTAAGTTAAAGGAAAACATAAAACAATCCAAACTCTTGTCTTGAGTGAGGATTGAATGATGAAATCCTTGAGATTTTGCTTCTCTTCCTCCTTCTTGGAGTACTTAGGTCTATGATTTGTCAAAAGCCCATAAAATAATATTTTTACATGTATTTATACTGAGTAGGGTCAGACCCAGACGAAAACACCTTCTCCCGTGCGAAATAGGAAAATAACTCTGTAAATATTGCACAAGCGCATCGCATGGGGCGATGCGCCATGCGGGCATTAGTGGGGAAGTTCAGAGATTTGATTTATGACAGAATGCAGGAATTTACACAAGCGCGTCACCCCGCGTTCCTCGATAGTGGCCCTATCTCTGAGTACGAATTTTTCTTGCGTTTTTGATACCCATACGTGGTTTTCGACACTTGAATGCGATCCCGGCTCATTCCCTTGGGCTTTTACTCAAACTTCAAATCTCCAAATCACTTTCATTCCATATCATCTACATAGCTTGGAATCACTCCTACAAGGCATAAAACACACAGTTAGTGTAAAACACTAGCAATTAACGCTCAAACTCAATTAAAGTGCAGTAAATTGGAATGTAATAAGCGACTAAAACATGAGATTATAGACTACCATAAACACCCCACACTTAAACCATTGCTCTTCCTTGTGCAATCACACTACACTTTATATAGACATAACCTTACTAAGAAACTCTCCTAACTCATCACACCAAGAATATTTAAAATAGACTAAGCACGATAGTGTAACATATTCAACTCAAGATTTGACTCACAATTACCACACATCATTCACAACTAGTTCAATTACTCTAACACTGAGGTTAACAACATTGCCTTTCCTTCATGAATCAAGTGTCCTCACACAACAATAGAGTATATTTCTACACACAATAAAATTTAAGAACAATTAGGAACTCAAGATAGAAAGAATTTACTCACTCTCAGAAACAACATTCATATACCACAAAAGATGAATAATAGGCTTGCCCGTGGTGTACTACTCTACTAATTGAGTTCATTCAGTCAAGGATCAATTAGGACTTTAATCGGTTGTAAAGTAAGTGTCACGACCCAAGATCCCTAAGGTCGTGATGGCGCCGGACATCATCATCAGGCAAGCCAAATTACTAATTAATTGAAATAAATTTCCGGTTTTAACATTTATGAAAAATATTTTCTTTCACTTTATTACATATTAACCAAATAAAGATCTGCTAAGAAAAACAATGGTTTAAAGATTACAGTTAAGCAAATAAATCCCAACACATCCCAGAACCCGGTGTCACAAGTACATGAGCAATTTCTAAGAATTTATACAATCATTACAAAACCTGTCCGAAATACAAATTGGACAAGAAAATTTAAAAATGAAAATCAATACAATACGAGGGAGACTCTGTCAGCTGCGAATCACCTCCGGATGATGCAGCTCGCCTAAGTCTCTGAATCCTCCATATTTCTATGAAAGTACCTGTGCAATGAAATACACAGCAAGTGTAGCATGAGTACAAAAACAACGTGTACTCAGTAAGTCGCGCGCCTAACCTCAGAGAGGTAGTGACGAGAGGTCAAATTAGACACTTGCTAAAGGTCAATTTAGAATATTTAAGTATGACACTAGGCATGATTATCATAGGCAATTTGTTAAAAATCAGGAATAAATATTTTCAACTCTGTTCACGTTTAACACTTTATATCTTCATCATATTAATAACAATTAATCAACATGGGTGATTTAATCAAATAACAATAAATCGACGGGAAGTAACAACTTCTTCCAAAATATTTTTAATAACTTTAAATCTTTGTCATTTCAATTGATAACTTAATATTTCAGGCCATTAATCAGGCAAAATCATAGCAACTACGCAGTAAATATCATGTGCAAGAAATGCCGAGGGTCGAACGACGCGGACCAACAATAATAAATTGTGCACTGTCGAAGGGTCGAACGACTCGAACCATAGATGCATCTATCTGCCCCGCTCGCGAATCGATCATGCGACGCGGTTAAAAATAATAAGGCTAGCCTGCTCGCGAATCATACATGCGACTCAGGTGCTCATATGAATACACACAAATACAGGGTCATCCTGCTCGCGAATCATACATGCGACTCATGCACCCAAAGTTACACATATCCACATAATAAATCCGTATTTTATCAAGAAATCAATTTTTCTCAGGAAAGTGGTAAAAATCCTTCTTAAAGGAACATGAAAAATAGTTTTTAAAATCTTTTTTTTGAAACTCACTTGTCAAATCTAATGATATTCCATAATACAACCCTATCAGGTACACAATTATCCACAGAGGAATCAATTCTCTTTCTAGATGATTAGGAAAATGGACCCTAGTCCTCTTTAGATATTCAATTACGATATCTATTATATTAGTAGTTTAATATTACAGGCAGGATCACAAAGTACAACACCATGCTAGTGGGTCCTAGAATACCCGGACAAGGCATAATAGTAGCTACGCACGGACTCCTGTCACCTCGTGCGTACGTAGCCCCCGAAGAATATAGCATGTACTTAATTAATTCACCTAGGGAGACAATTTCCCCTCACAAAGTTAGAAAGGAGACTTACCTCGCTCTGAGATTCCATCACCGGCCTCCACGCCTTTCCGACAACTCCAAACGGACGCACAACGCCCCAAAACTATCCAAACAACAACCCAATGAAAATGTACTCTAATATTTGCAACAATTCCAAATTATATAATTTCCCAACCCCGCTTAGTGAAATGAACAAAATGTCCTCGGGCCCACGTGTCTGGAATCCGAAATTTCTCGAAGATATATTCTACCCATAATCTTACTAACTCAAATATACAATTTACTCAAATATTCATGCCCAATTCGTCGCTAAAAATCCAACTTTCCATTTTCTAGGTTTCTTCAATATTTCTCAAATTCCTACCAATTTCCATGCCCAATCCATGCATATAATCTTGTATTTAACTTAGAAGCATGAAGGAGTTACTTACCTTGGCATTGCATGAAGGAATCCTCTCTTTCAAGCCTCCCAAAATCGCCTAAGGCCATGAAGAAATGAAGACAAATGAACCCAAATCCTTGTTTTAAAACATTCTGCCCAGGACAATTTTCGCACCTGTGGTCCTACCTCCGCACCTGCTCTCCCGCAGGTTCGACCAATCTCCCGCACCTGAGGATTCCTCAACTCCAGCCCAAAATCGCACATGCGCCCCATTGTCCGCACTTGCGGCTTCGCAAGTGCGAAAATTCCATCGCACCTGCGATCCCAGCCAAGCATGCCCACTCTCGCACCTGTGGCCAAATCCTCGCAGGTGCGGATCACACCAGATGACAGCAATTCCAGCCTTCTTCAACTTCAAATATTGATCTGTTAACCACCCGGAATCCACCCGAGACCCCCGGGACCCCGTCCAATTATACCAATTTGTTCCAAAACATAATGCGGACTTGCTCGAGGCCTCAAGTCACATCAAACAGCATCGAAACCACGAATTGCACCCAAATCCCAACTTTATGAACTTATAAATTTCCAATTTCTACATCCGATGCCGAAACCTATCAAATCACGTCCGATTGACCTCAAAATTTTGCGCACAAGTCATATTCAACATTACGGACCTGCTCCAACTTCCGAATCACATTCCGACCTCGATATCAAACTTCAACTTTCGGTCAGATTTCTCAAAAACCTTCAAATTTCTATATTTAACCAAATGACTTCAAAATGACCTAACGACATCCAAATTCACTTCTGATCGTGCTCCCAACTCCAGAATCACCATACGAAGCTATTCCCAGACTCGTAATCCCAAACGGACATTAACAACACTGAAATGCACTTCAAGCCCAAATTTATAAAATTCTTCTAAAATGCTAACTTCCACAATATGCATCGAAACGCTCCCGGGTTATCCAAAACCCGATCCGGACATACGCCCAAGTCTATCATCATACGAACTTGCAGGAACCCTCTGATCTTGATTCGGAGGTCGTTTACTCAAAATTCGAATCTTAGTTGATTTCTCCAACTTAAGGCTTCTGAAATGAGAATTTTCTTTCCAAATCAACTCTAAACTTCCCGAAATTCAATTCTGACCACACCTACAAGTCATAACACCTGAAACAAAGTTTCTTACGACCTCAAACCACTTAACGACGCGCTAGAGCCAAAAACGACCGGTCGGGTTGTTACAGTAAGCTGCGGGGCGGGTATGATACACTTATATATAAGAGTGACTACACCTCCTTAGGCACTATAATACATACACTTTTAACATTAAAACCCCACACTTATGTCAAACCAAAATCCTCTTTCACATCAATAGACATTAACTCCTACTTCTTTAGGCACAATTACATCAGGAGTCACCACTATCAATGAATATTTTGCACAACAATACACTATATTGTTTTCTTTTCTTATTCAACTCAAGTGGCTCTTACTTTTTCAAAACAATTCACCCTTCTTCTTTTTCAATAGTCCCACTCAACAGCAAAACCAACCACCCCCACACTTCATCTTTTACAAAAAATTAATATCAATTTCAAGTGCTCAAGAGAGATACACGATTCAAATAGATGATAAATTCATACAAATGGGTAAGACTTGTCATGTGGTTGCCAAAGAAATAGGATTATAGGCTCAACGGGGTTAACTACAATACATAACAATTAGGTGGGTAAAATCATATAACTGGGTCAACAAAGATATTCCTATATCACTTCCAAGACTGAATAAAACTACTATTTCCCTTTGAAAACACATGGGGCAAGTGCTGGACATCAAATGCAATGTACAGAATAACACAAAAACTAAAATCCACACGGCACATAAATCACTCAAGATTGGACTATCAAAAAACTCTAGTCAAAGAAGTTAAGCAAAGTTAAGATCATACAATTTAAGGTACTTATACAAGAGTCAAAAACTGAGCTTAAGCGTCATAACTAAAACACTCACTATTCTCAAGGCATAACAACGTTAAGAGATATTTCTTCCACTTAAAATCATAGCACAAGGTTTCCTACTACTAACAAAAATAAAAACTAACGGTTCAAACAAAACCCCATAAAAAGAACAGCGGCACAAAGAAAAACCAAGAGGGAATTAATACACTACCTAACAAAAGAAAATCTTTTTGTCTTTTTCTTTCGACTTTGTGCCCTCAAGAAACATGTCGAATGATATCCATCGTCGGGAAAGGTCAAAATTTTTATGGGTTTTCAATTTTGTTTCTAATTACAAAAAACAAACACTAACACATATACATACAACATACAATCCCTCACCCCACACTTAAAGTTGTGGAATGTCCCTATGAAACGCAACTATAAAAGTATAAGGTAGATGAAACTTCCCTGAATCTCTATTCGGGGTCTGAATCAAAGTCGGGCACCATTCCAGGAGCTCGAACTAGTGCACACATCCACGCGGACAGCTTCTTCTCAGCCTTCTTGGGGTACACCCCACGCTTATCTTTTTCAATCACTGGGGTCTTCTCTTTCACTTTCCACTCTATTAATTGAGGCACCAGAACCACATAAAGATTTATCAAAGTTAAGAGTGCCTAAAGAGTAAGGTATAGTAAAACTCCCTGGATCTCCACACTTTTGTGGGTGTTTGTTTTGCAAGATTTCACTGCAATGCTCTGTGAGCTTAACCACCTTGGTCTCTTCTATATTTCTCTTCTTCGTAAGGATCTATTTCAAGAACTTAGCATAAGCTGGCATTTGTGAGAGAACTTTAGGGAATGGAACATTTACATTAACCTGTCTCAACAAATCTAGAAATCTCTCTAACTGCTTGTCCAGCTTTTATCTATAGAGATTTTGGGGAAAAGGTATAGCATGCATGTGCTTTCTCACATCATTAGATTCCTCCCTTCTTGAAGTTTCCTCCTTCTTCTTTTTATCAGCTCCCTTCTTACCTTTCTTCTTTTGAGTCTTTTTATCATATTCAACTTTCAGCTCCTCCCCACTTTCTTTTTCAAGTGCAACTTATTTGTGAGTTGGAGTAGGATCTTTCAACACTTATCCACTTCTCAAGGTCACAAAATTTACCGTTTGTTTGAGATTCTTTTCAATATCAGCTGGCAGAGACCTGGGATTCTCTCAAATATTATAGTTTCAATTTGTCCCACATGTCTCTCCAAGTTACACAAACTTGTCCCAAGTTCTTTGATAGCTGCACCATGAGCATATAATCTCGCATCAGTCTTGACAATGAAGTTATTTCATCAGATCTTCTAACCCAGACTGAATTGGTTGTTGAGGCTGATTCCCAAAACCAGGAGCTCCTTGAAATCTGGAGTTATTTTTGTTCCATGCATTTGTTGTACCCCCAGGTGAACTCTATAAAAAACCGGGGTGCTTCTGACCCATTGCATTAAAGCTATAATTACCCACAACATTAACTTCCTCAGTTGAGGCTTGACACTTATAAGTAGGGTGTCCTCTTCCACAAATATCACATGCTGCATGAGGCTCATTATTTATTGAAGCTAAGGTCAGCTTCCTTATTTCTTTTGCCATGGCATCAAGTTTTACCTGCACAGATGTGTTAGCATCAACCTAGTGAACACCAGTTGATCTTCTTCTTTCAGCAATCTCAGAGGGCCACTGATTTGCATCTTCAGACAATTCATCAAGAATATTGATTATCTCCTCTGGAGTCTTCTTCATCAACGGACCTCCAGTTGTATTACTCAATGTTCTTCGTGAGGTCAGTGTCAATCCATCCCAAAAGTCCTGGAGTTGCATCCAGAGTTCAATTCCACTCTGTTGAAAATTTCTTATTGTCTCCTTAAACCTCTCCCAAGCTTCAAACACTGTTTCAGTCTCATTCTGGCAAAAGTTATGGATCTCTCTTTTAAACTTGCCCATTTTAGTTGAGGAAAATTATTTAGAAAAAAATTTTCTGGTCATATCCTCCCATGTTCTAATCGATCCCTGGGGAAAGCATCGAAGCCAGTGTTTTGCACCATATTTGAGTGTGAAGAGGAATGCCCTTAGATAAACTACATCTTGTGAGACCATTATATTGAAAGGTGTTCATTATCTCTTCGAAGTCCATCAGATGATTGTTGGGATCTTCATTCATCTTTCCTTTGAAGACACAACTGTTTTGGAGGGTTTGGAGCAACCCTTCCTTCAATTCAAAATTATTGGCTGCAAACTTGAGGTGGTCTCACACTGGACAAGCTTTGGTTGTAGACAAGTCTAGCATAATCACTAAGTGGTCTCCCTTGGCCAGGAGCTATGTTTCTGAACTGGTCTGGAACCAAAGGCTGATCGTGAACTATTCTTCGAGCCCTCTCCTCCTCATAAGCAATTTGTGCATCTCTGAGTGCTACTTATTCAGCATCCCTTGCAGCTTTCTCTCTGAATTGGGATCCCTCTCTCATAGCTAAATCAACATTATCATCATCTCCTGCCATCTTTTCTTCGGTTGAGGACTGCCCAATCGTCTCTGTGTTCTCGGGGAGATTTCTTTCTTTTCTCAACTATCGCAGATGTTTCTCGATTTCTGGTTCATATGGTTGTAATTCCTTACCAGAAGATTGAGTCATGCACCATCTAACCTGTAGCCTGCGCACAGTTCAATAACACCCAAACTTAAAAGAGAAAATAAAATAAAAATAAAAATAAAAATTCCTGAATTATCACTACAAACTATCAAACACTATTAATTGCCAATCCCCATCAACGAGGCCAAAATTTGACGAGCTCAAAACACACACTTAAATATGCTCTCTAGTCGAATATACAACAACAACAACCCAGTAAAATCCCACCAGTGGGGTCTAGGGAGGGTAGAATGTATGCAGACCTTACCCCTACCCCAGAGGGGATCTCGCTAGTCGAATATAGTAAATTAAAATACCGTACCCACGGGGAATGGAGTTAAACAGTATTATTGTAGTTTGTAGCTAGATTTTCCATCAAGGATGATAAACAATTGATGTTTATGTGATTAAAACTAAAATTAACTAAGAGCATAAACAATTTACAAATGACAATCAACGCAACTATTAAGCAAAGAAGATATCAATTGGGAGAAGATAGGGTTGATAGGATAGGTGCAAGATAACTGTTTAGGATAAAACTCTATATAATTCACTTTAAATGTTCAAGTGACTCTCTCGAATTCACTTGGTTATTAGTTCAATTGATTAATGGAAACTCCTCTCTCTATTAAGTCTCAACCTCACAAGATGAACCAATTTTAAGCACGTGAAGATATACAAGCATTCATAGTGGATTGGTCTTTAGGAGAACCTCTCTTGATTATCCTTCGAACTAAGTTTAATAAGAAATTCAGCTAGCTTCTTCAGATTACTAAGAAGAATTAATGACTTCAACAACAAAATATAATGCATCAATATCACAAGTTATGCCTCTATCGATTACATGAACAAGTGAATAATGATGCAACTGTTAACTCATCCAAAATGATTCAATACATAAAACTAGAGCTAATTATCCACAAACAAGTATCAATACACCAAATCCATAAAACCCTAAAGAGAACTACTCCATGGATGTGGAGTAATTCATCATAACAATGTTTAAGTTAAAGGAAATATAAAACAATCCAAACACTTGTCTTGAGTGAGGATTAAATGATGAAATCCTTAAGCTTTTGCTTCTCTACATCCTCATTGTCTTACTGAGGTCTAATATGTGTCAAAAGTCCATAAAATAATATTTTACATGTATTTATACTAAGTAGGGTCGGCCCCAGACGAAAACACCTTCTCCCGCACGAAATAGGAAAATAACTCTGTAAAAATTGCACAGGCGCGACGCATGGGGCGGCGCTCCATGCAGGGCATTACTGGCGAAGTTCAGAGAGTTTATTTTTGACAAACTGTAGGATTTTTCACAGGCATGGCGCCCCATGCGCCGCGGTAGTGTCCCTTTCTCTGAGTACGGATATTGCTTGTGTGTTTCATATCCAAACATGGTTTTCGACCCCCAATGCGATCCCCGCTTATTCCCTTGAGCTTTTACTCAGACTCCAAAGCTCCAAATAACTTGAGTTCATTCTATATAATCTACATAGCTCGAAATCACTCTTACAAGGCATAAAACACACAATTAGTGAAAAACAACAACAATTAACACTCAAACTCAATTAAAGTGTAGTAAATTGGAATGTAATAAGAGACTGAAACATGAGATTATAGCCTACCACCACTACATGGATGTTAGGAGCACTTCCCTTCTTGATTCCTCATCGTGCGATTTGATTCCTTTGGGCTTATGACTTTATATCCTTCTTACTCATTCTTATACGATGGTCAATGCTTATGTCAGTTGGGTATCAAGGATTTGCAGTGGTACCATAGACATGGGGCAGGATGTTTCTCTCTGCGCATTTGATTAAGTTATTATCGTCTTCTTGCGGAAAAATGTTCTGTCATTACGGCTCAATAGCTATTTTTCGGTGGTTTCAAGGTTGCGCGCAAATTGCTATGATGTTCGAACGTTGTTATCGCACAGTGTTGGTGTAATGGTAAGGTGCTTGTCTATGTGTCAAGGCAGTGATTGACTTGAAATGAAGATTTATCTGTGCATGATTAAGGGGTTCAGCATTTAAATACAACGGAGGAAGGGAAGTTGGTCTATGAATGATAAGGCTTTAGTTGATGGAGTAGCAAGACTTGATGTTCTCGAGTGTGGTGAATTCTCATTTTGATATGGTGTCACCGTCCTTGTTGGAATACATTACCACCATTGTTATGGTTTTCTTTTACTTTCCTTCGGGGCAGGATGTTGTGATATAGTACCTAAGGAGCGGTTGTTAGATATAGCAAGTGTATGTTGGCTTCAAAATTGAATCGACATTCCTTATTCTAATGGTCTGAGAAAGATGATCTTCGAGGAGTCTTAGAGTTGGTAGCAACTGGTCAGATCAGGTGCCACATAGATGGATTTTTCTTTGAGGCAGTGTTGGGGCAGCGAGAATAAGGAAGGACATGGCGGAAGGAGTCTCGCGGTGGTTGAATTACTAGTAGGTCAAGTATGAAAAGTAGAAGTCGAGAAGTTGCTTAAAGGATAGGGTTTAACCAAAGTGGGAGAGTGACAGAGTAGCATATGGATTTTGTGGTAGGATAGCCACACGCCTTGAGGAAAGTTTAGATCAATTTGGGAATCATGGTAGACAGTGACTAGGTCCACGGATTTTATTTAGATGCAACATGACTTTGAGTTTGGAATGTATTATTGGACTTTCAATTGATGTCAATGGGGAATAAGGAATCTTGGTGGGTTCTAGGGGTATGTAATCGTAGCTTCAGGCTAAGTGGGGAGCCCCACCATCTACGATTGGATTGTGTGGTTGTCTACTTGTGAGGTTTCTGGTTATTAATGTATTGGTGGGTTATTATGACTAAGGAAAGAAAACATCACTGGTAATTCGAGCAAAGGAATTGAGGAATGTTTTCTATATTTGGCCTCATCGATCCATGTTCAGGTCTTGGGAAGACTCGGAATTTATGCTTCATGTGGATGTGATGTACAATGAAAGGAATTGATCTGATTGATTCTTTGAGAGGGTTTCATGTGCTAGAAGAGCCTTGGAATTGATTATATTCGAGACCAAGTCAGAGTGGGTGACTCTCAACAACGATCCTAGTGGGTTAAAAAAATTAAAGTGTGGTGCCTAAGGATTTCGAGTATGTGGTGTGGTTAAGTATCGAGATTTTGTAGTGGATTATGAAAGGGACTTGGAGTGTTCTATGTTATCATCGGTCTGCGGTGAAACATTTGAGAAATGGGAGAAAATTATTTTTGGATTCGTAAAGGAATTATCATAATGGGTGTACCAGTTAAAGATGCTATTACGCGCACAAGGAGGGTATGAGATGGTTCGTGGGTTTTGAGACAACATGATCTCGTGAATTGACTCACTCAGGATGAGTGCGAATTAAGTTCGGTATATTTTGAATGGAGCTATTATTATTTCTAAGTAAAGTCCAGAGTAAATTAGAAGAAGTTGGTTTGGTTACCAATGGTTGAATCAGCATGATGGTGGAAATTATCAGTTCCTCTAGCGTGTTAAGTTATACAAGTGATTTGTGGTGGTACGTACGATGTTGGATGGCAGCCGTAATTTGATTTATTTGGAGGCATTCGATTATTATGGCATGTTATGTGTAGATGGATCTGGAAGAGTTATGGTGGTTTAGACCACAACTTGAGGTTTGTATATTCTGTGATTATGGGAATTCAGTCGCGTGTTGCAATAGTTCTCCTAAAATGAGTTAAGTGAAACTTTTTTATATGATGAAGTGTTTACTCTATTAGTGGTTAAGGAGTTATGATGAAATTCTTGTACTCTCGTGTAGTGGCATGTTACGTGCAGTGAGCAGCATGGGAACTGGAAGTTGAGGATCAACATTGCGGTTCGGTGTTGGCAAGAATGTCACGAGCTCAGATGATCAGGAAAGAATTCAGATGTTTAGAGTAAGCTTGTATTTTCTATAGCGTCACCTGAGAACGATTTCCTGTGTAAGAGGCTTTGTGTACTGATTTGCAGATTCTCAATTTTCTTTACAGCATTAGTATGACCGGTGGTATGGATATGTAGACTTGGCTACCTGCTGCAGAAGGTCATGGAAGAGTATCCCATAGGAAGATTTTATAAGTGTGACATGTGGTAATTTGATTGATTTAAGAATGTAACAATGTATGGAGATTGTGGTACTATCGCTAATGTGAGAGTTTAGGCCTGGAAGGCATTCTATTCCCTGGGTTGTGGACCATGTGAGTTTGTTCCAAATTTGACGGATGTTCTTATGTACAATGGGAAAAGGTTATGGCGGATCCTTGAAAGGTTATTAGCCCAGTACAGTACGATCAAAATCGACTTGAGGTCCGTGGATGGGTCTGAATGTGAATGTGTGCTCTATATTAGGTCTGGGGTGTTCATTTCAGCATAGTGTTGCTTACAGAGGAGTCTTCGAGAATTGGATGTTATTTCCGCCATCAGCTATATCGTGTAATTTCTATTGTGCCATGTGGGTTGTGGGACGGATTGATTATTCGTACACGTATTGAGGTCCCATGTAGTTTGTGGTGTTGTGAGAGCAGGATGGCTCTCGAAATGCAGGTCATTTATTTCACCTTATTTGTGCTTGGTTTTCATAGCATACGAACCTAATTGTCTCCCCAAAATTTGTATTATTCACTTGGCGTGCTTGTGCCGATATTCAAGCATTTCGTAAGAATAAGCGTTACGGTTGATGTGTGTATTTTCTTCTTCATTATTATGTGCAGATCGGTGGCACGCCGCCACGGGTATGTTGTTTGGATCGGGTTTCACGCCACAATGGTATCATGGTTGGATCGGATTGCACAGCCGTAACGATATCATGTGTGGATCGGGTTGCACGCCACAACAGTGAGATGTTGAATACAATTTCCTATATCTATTCTTGCGTATTTTTTCTCATTCTCCGAGAAAGGTTCACAGCATCTTTTCGGTTGTTTATAAGTTACTTGGGCTAGGTAATTCTTTACCAGAGTTCTCTTTTCTTATGTATCATATCCGAGTTGTAGCTTGTTGGCACATTATGGGCGTCATTTGAGACTTTTGAAAGTGTTTGAGATGGCTTATTGCCTGAGCGGCTTGTGCTGGGCGAGACGAGGTTATTGGACCTGGGATCACTATGATCAGAGTTAGGAAGGGTATATTAAAGGGCAAATATTTTTATTCAATTCAGAATGAGGTAATGGTTCTTGTCAGGAGGAGAGACTCCATGACTGGTGATTCGGCATGTAGTTATGAGTTTGTACACATCTCTTCCATTGTGGCAGTATTGCGAGAGTTGGAATAGAGCTTATACATGTTATGAGGTATATTACGGGCTTTGGGTTAGGGGAAATTTCAGCCATTGTGCTTGGGGAAGATTGCCTTGGGAAAATGAGTTATGTGGTGCATGGTGTGATTTCAGTAGAGGAGCATGGTCATGTTGGGTTTAGTTCCTGGTGATTGATACGGTGTTCGTGCGTTTGAATCTGGTATCATGGAGAATATCGAATGTTGCAATTTGGTTCTAAAGCTTGTTAGCTAATGTAGCAGGAGGAATCTTCAGTGTGGCTCGAGCTAATGTGCTCAACTAGGTTATGGTGGCACGAGTAGGTGCATGAGGTGTTAAACAGTTATTTTTGACAACTCCGGAGCAGTTCTTAGCACGTTCGAGGACGAACATATGTTTAAGTGGGAGAGAATGTAACGACCCAGCCGGTTGTTTTGAGCTCTAGCGCATCGTTCGACGGTTTGAGGCGCTGAATAGCTTCACTTAATATGTTTTGACTTGTACGTGTGGTTAGAATTAGATTTTGGGAAGTTCAGAGTGGATTCGGATGGAAAATTCTAATTTCGGAGGCTTTAAATTGGAAGAATTGACTAACGTTTGACTTTTGAGTTAACGACCTCGGAGTTGGGATTTAAAGGTTACCACAGGCTTGTATGATGTTTTCAAACTTGGGCGCATGTTCGGGTTGAGTATCGGGTCGTCCGGGAGCATTTCGATGCTTGTTATGGAAGGTTGGCATTTTGAAGGTTTAAGAATTTCTTAAGTTTGGTTTGAGGTGGACCTTGGTGTAATCAATGTTTTCTTGGGATTCCGATCCTTGGAATAGGTTCATATTGTGATTTATCACTTGTACGCAAAGTTTGACGTCATTCCGGAATGATTTGGGTAAGGTTCAGACGCGTTAGTTGAAGAAAGTTTGGAAGTTAAAGGAAGATTTCGATCGTCGATTCATAGTTTCAATGTTGTTTGATGTGATCTGAAGGCTCGAATAAGTCTGTATGGTGTTTTAGGACTTGTTGGTAGGATTGGTTGAGATCCAGGGGCCTCGGGTGGTTCTGGAGGGTTAACGGATCGATATTTGGACTTAAGGAAAAGCTGGAAAATCTGGTTGCTAGTGTAACCGCTTCTGCAGAAGATTCATCGCAGAAGCGGCCTCGTAGAAGCGAGGAAGTGGACCGCAGAAGCGGCTAGGAGTGAACTGGGCAGAGGCCTCAGGTGCGAAGGATTTCCCGCACTTGCGAGATCGCAGATGCGGCTGTTGGAGCGCAGAAGCGGAGGTTGGCCAAGAAGGCGTGGGCCGCAGAAGCGAAAAATGAGGTGCAAGTGCGCAAGCGCAGAAGCGGAAGCGCAGGTGCACTATTTGGGGCACAGAAGCGAGGGATGTTGGGTTGTGATAAAGCCGTACGTACGATGGATTATCCGTAGGTGCGGAGCCACAGAAGTGGCTACTGTTCCGCACGTGCGAAGGTCGGGCTGGTAGTGTATTCTTTTAAAATGGGGGTTTGGCCCATTTTCATCGCCTTTCGTTCATGGAAGCCGATTTTGGAGCACTTTTGGAGTGTCATTTTCATCAACTATAATGGGTAAGTGATTTCTTCACATTGTGAATTAATATATGGGTTTTATATGGATTCAAGCATGAAAATTGGTAGAAATTGGGAGATTAAAAAAGAAACCTAGAAATTAGTATTTTTGGACTTTAACACGAAATTGGACATGGAATTTGGAATAAATTATATATTTGAGTTTGTGGTGTTATGGGTAATGATTATCTTCAAAAATATTCAGAATCTGGGCAGTGGGCCCTAGGGGTAACTTTATCGACTTTTCGAGTGTGGTTGGGGATTTGTTTAAAATGATTTATTACGAGTATTGGAGTATATTTTTATTAGTTTGCACATTGTTTGAATAGTTTTAGAGCGACAGGCATCGGTTTGAGGCTTTAGAGAGGCTTTGGAGCTGGTTATGGAACTTCGGAGCGAGGTAAGTCTCTTGTCTAACTCTGTGAGGGGGAAACTACACCTAGGTAATCTATTTGATATCTGCTACTTGTTGTGGGGGCTACTTACGCACAAGGTAACAATAGTCCGTATGTAGCTTGATTCATGTTATCGTCCGGGTAGATTTAGGTTCACACCATGCTATACTTGTACTATAGGGGCTATCTTTGCTCGTTTAATTCCTTTATTTCGCATTACAACTTGAGACTAGACTTGTGTAGAGTGATAGAATTTCCATTGTAGAGATTTGACGAGCTTCATGATTAGCCATGGAATAATTATACTCTCCTTAAGAAATTTCTCTCGCGTTGTGCGTCGTCATCGAAAAACTTCCTTAAAGTTCATAACTCACATGTTTATTCATGAGTGCAGTCAAGGACCCATCAAAGCTTCTTATTCTAATGGGATAGGGCAGTTCGCCTCGGCAGTGTAATAAATAGATCAATGGTTTGTGTTGTTCGACCCTCGGAAGTGCACACACTTTTATGGGATCAGTTCATTCGTCTCAGCAGTATTATGTACCAGACTTTCATGGGAGCGGGCCGTTTATCTTGGAAAAGGAATAGACGTATCTATGGTTATGTACCAGATGATGATGGGATCGGGTCGTATGCCTCGACATT
The DNA here is from genome assembly GCA_005239505.1 of Nicotiana paniculata. Classification (NCBI taxonomy): domain Eukaryota; kingdom Viridiplantae; phylum Streptophyta; class Magnoliopsida; order Solanales; family Solanaceae; genus Nicotiana; species Nicotiana paniculata. Next base: position 27,846 of record ML355452.1, read on the forward strand.
TCTATAAAATACCCCTAAGGAATCGTGCATAATATTTGTCAAGAGGCCAGTGCACCTGGGAATTTTCCTGATTTTAATTATGACAAATTATGTGAAGGGGTCCATTATATATGTATTCTCCGGTTGATGAGGTAACTGTTAATCGAGAGTTTGAGTTGCGGATGAGAGGATGATTGTACCACCTATTTACATTTGTCTATTTTGTTTGTTTACTCTACCCCATATATGTTTTACTTCTTATTGTAACTGTCTTATTGGACCATTAGTAAGTGTCGATGTCGACCACAAGTCAGTACATCTCTGGGGTTAGGCTAGATATTTACTAAGTACGGTTGATTTACGTACTCATGCTACACTTGCTGCACAGTTTGTGCAGGTACATATATGTCTGGTGGTTTTTTGGGCGTAAAGGTGCGGCTATAGCGGGGACTTATGGTGAGATGCATTTCACGTTACAATCCGCAGCATACAGAGTCTCCATCAGAGTTATTTAAATTCTCCTGTCTAATTTGTATTCCATTCAGATGTTGTATTTTATCATATTTCCTAGTTGATGCTCATGCACTTGTGACACCGAGTTTTGGGGGTTCTTACTTGATGTTTAGTATGGTAGTTCACATAATTATTATTATTTCACCCTGTCAATTCTATTTCATACTATTTAATTAATGGAAATTATGATGTCAAAATTAATAAAAGTGAGTAATTAAGTGGATCAATCATCGTTGGCTTGCCTGATGGCAGCTTAGGCGCTATCACGACCTATAGTGGATTCTGGGTCGTGACACGATGGATACCCATGTAGAAGTCTAAATTATCTATTTTATTATAAAAGCACGAATACAATGTCGATTTACAAAAATAACCTTATAATATTAAATATAATAACTCACAATAAGAGGATATAACTGAAATTCTAGACATTACCTTGTAATCCTATTAGTTTTAGGACATAATATTACACGTTAGGAATCTTATTTTTATAATTACTTTCCACGTTAAAAACTTCTATTACTAATTTAATTTGAAAACGTATTAAAATGTCCTATTACTAATTTAATTTGAGAATGTATTATATTGTCCGAATATATTTAGAAAAAAGAGGGCTTATATTATTACAAAAGCAAGAATACAATATTGATAGAGCAAAATAGTCCTAAATATTAAATAGAAGAACTCATAGGCAAAGGATATAATAAAAAAACCTATTTTTTTGGACTACAAGACCTTCTATGTTAATTTTTAATATTTAAGATTTTAAATTTAATAAAATTTTGTCTATTAAATTACTATTACAAGTATGTAGAAATTAAATTAATTTTATAAGAATCCTCCATATACTCATAACATCCAATACCAAGAATGTCACGACCCAAATTTTCCTCCATAGGATGTCGTGATGGCACCTAGTCTTAGGGATTAGGTAACCCAAACATTAACTGAAATAACAACAATATTTAAACTAACATAAGACAATTTGGAAATAGAAATCTCTATAAAATTTACAATCCCAAAACTGGTAGTACAAATCATAAGCTCTACAGAGTTTGCTAGAAAATCTCTAAATACAACTGTTTCGAAATAAGAGTAAAAAGTGTAAATACAAAATCAGAAGGTGACTCAGAAGAATGCGAACGCAGCAACATGTTTACCTTGAGTCTCCACCACAAGATCTGTACAGCTAGTTAACGATCGACTGACTCCGCAATACCTAGATCTGCACAAAAATATGCAAAAGTGTAGTATGAGTACATGTGTTGACCCAAAGGGTCATCTTGTAATTTAAGAAATTATTTCTGTGTTTGTTAGCCATAAAAATCTTATTTTTACTCATCTCGATTTGTGTGTGCAGTCCGGGCATGAATCCGGAAAGCCTTTATGTGAAAATACATGAAATAATAATTTTTGGGATTTAAAAAGGATTTTTAGTTGACTTTGATCAACTTTTTGAGTAAATGGACCCAGATCCATGTTCCGATAGTTCTGGAGGGTTCGTAGTAAAATATGGGACTTGGACGTATGCCCGGAATCGAATTCTGAGGTCCCTAGCTCAAGAAATAAATTTTTGATGAAAATTGTAAGACTAAAATTCTAAGGATTTAAAGAAGTTGATTAATGTTCGATCTCGTTGGTATCGGGACCGTATTTTGGTTTCGGAGCCCGGTACAGGTTTAATATAATGTATAAGTCATGGCTGTAAGTTTGGTAGGAATCGGAGTTGATTTGACGTGATTCAGACGTCTGGTTAAGAAGATAGTAATTTTGAGATGTTCTACAGGAATTCCTAAGCTTTGGTGCTAACTTAATGGTTTTAAGTGGAGAAAAAAGATCACTCCTAACTAACCAGTCAAGTGAAAGGAGCCCGCTTACCCACTCCCCTTTCCCCCCATTTCTAGGAGCCTCGCCCTCTTGACTTGATATGTCAAGAAGACTACAACCGATAAAGGATCACCTTTTGCTTAAAAAGGCCCGCCCATCTCATATATATGATAAAGGAAGCAGGCTGTTTTTAGCTATTTTTTCTTTTTCTTTTGTTTTTTTTTCTGGGGGTCTAATATGAGATGTATAACGTTCTCATACTCATCCATCAGGATGTTCCCCCCTTCAAGATATTTTGTGATTTGATCCAACGAGCAAGTCTGTATGATCTTTTTAGACTTGCGTGCATGTTTGGTTTGGAGCCCCGAGGGCTCGGGTGAATTTCGGATAGGCTACGGAGTGATTTTGGAACTTATAGATTTGCTGGTGTATCTAGTGTCTGTAGCACGCCTCTGATCTCACAATTGCGAGATCAGGCTTCACAAATGCGAACCAAGAAGGCATGGCAATTGCGAGGATTTTATCGCAATTATGAAGGAAGCTTGGGCTAGAAGTTCCCATATTTGCGAGTGTTTATTCGAATTGCGATGGGGGTCTGGGGAAGGGCATGTTCGCAAATGCAAACTTTTGCCCACAAATGCGATGGGCCAACTTTCACAAATACGACATATTCTTCGCATTTGCGAAAGCAGCGGAAATGTGAAGGTTCTCACATTTGCGATAACTCCTTTGCATTTGCGAGCTTCGCAATTGCAAAGCTCAGGTTGCAAATGTGACATCCGCTTCTGATACCTTTGGACTTAGACGGGATTTTTCATTCATTCTTTAATTTTTCAAACCATAAACCCCAAAAGGCGATTTTCCAAAGACCAAAACTTCTCCAAATCATAGGTAAGTGATTCCTAACTATTTTCTTTCATTCTTTTACATCTTTTAACAAGATTTCAACCTATAATCTAAGTTTTTCATGGTTTAATTAGGGATTTTTGGGTAGAACTTAGGAACTTCAAAATTTGGGGATTTAGACCTCGAATTGAGGTCTGATTCCAAAACCAATTGTATATCCGGGCTCGGGGGAGAATGCGTAAACGGATTTTTGTCCGAACCTCAAATTTGGACCAAACAGGTCCGGTGTCGATTTTTGACTTTTGTTGGAAAAACATAGGAAAACTATAATTATGCATTAAAGTCAATTCCTTTAGCGATAGTTGATGATATTAAACTAATTATGACTAGCACGAGTGGGTTAGAGGTGAATTCAAAAGGGAAAATGGTACTTGAGTAGTGAGTGGCCTGCGAAATCGAGGTAAGAGTTGTGGCTAACCTTAGCTTGAGGGAATAGGTATTGTGTAATTAATTGCTATGTGTTTTGTTATTGAATATGATGTATAGGTAAGGTGACGAGCACCTATGCATTGTGATTGAGTCATAGCATGCGAGTGAAATTTATTTTTTGCAAATGTTGTAGTCTTATATTCTATTATCTACATTTATTATTGCTATTGGAATGTTGGGAGAATTATTTCTGGTTCCACTGAGGTTGATAAAATTGTGAATATTGATTCAAGGTTAAGATGTTAAATTGTGAGGTTAATCATTGATGGAATATTGATTTCTTTGGGAAACTTCCCTCTATCCATTGTTATTGCTTCTATGAATTGTGAGGAAGAGTGTAAAGCACGAAGGATGATGACATGCCATGATATGAGAGTGATAAAGCACGAAGGGTGATGCCGTGTATATGAGTGAGGTTTAATGCACGAAGGGTGATGTCGTGTATATTATGTGAGGTTTAATGCACGAAGATTGATGTTGTGTTGTTTTATTTATTTATTGGGTGAGGTTGAGAGTAAAAGCACGAAGGGTGATGCCGTGCAGTTTTTCTCTATTGTCTTAATTGCTTAATTTGACTGAGAATTTCAGTCTAAATTGTGCCTTTAATGTTTATCATTAGTTATATTGTGATTCCCCAATTCATGTCCTTTTCCCATTTCTGCCTGCTTTATTTCTTTGTTTATTGTTGTTGCCATTATCATGATCATACTGTTCAGGTTCTATGTGGTTTCTTGTCCTAGCCTCGTCACTACTTCGCCGAGGTTAGGCTTAATAGTTACCAGTACATGGGGTCGGTTGTACTGATGCTACACTCTGCACTTTCTGTCCAGATCCAGGTACCGGTCCGAGCTGATTTGGAGTTAGTAGTTGACTTCACCGCAGGAGATCCGAGGTAGATCTGCCGACGTCCGCAGATTCCTGGAGTCTCTTCCTTATGTTTATTTACTATTTTATCAGTTCACAAACAGTTATAAATTTTCTTTCAAGCAAATACTTGTAGTAAATCCTTAGTAGTCCGCGAGTTCTGACACCAGATCATGGGTAGTTAGACATGTTGGTATTATTTCGCAGTATTATTTTTGAACGTTATTTCTTATTTTGATATTTTGTGTTGGATGGCAGTAGATTTTGTAAAGTTTTATACTTGTTTAGGTTGTGAATCTCTAATGTTGGCTTGCCTAGAAAGTGTATCTGTAGGCACCATCACGATCCCAATCATGGGGAATTCGGGTCGTGACAAGTTGGTATCAGAGCACTAGGTTGCCTAGGTCTCACAATTCACTGACAAACTTGTAGAGTCTGAGGGATCGGTACGGAGACGTCTGTACTTATCCCCCAGAGATTGTTGAGGGGGCAGCTATGTCTGCCGACGCTTTGTAGAGATTGGATCGATTCACCAAGCTATTTTCCTACTACATTTACTGGTGCACCATCAGAGGAACCCTAGGATTTCTTGGACAGTTTCTATGAGGTTATTCGGAACATGGGCATCGTGGAGTCTAATGGAGTTGATTTTGCTACATTCCGTCTTTTTGGTACCGCCAAGATTTGGTGGAGGGACTACTGTTTGACCAGACCAGCTGGGTCTTCGCCTTTGAATTGGGCTCAGTTCTCCGAGTTATTCTTGGAGAAGTTTCTACAGTTATCCAGAGGGAGGATCTTCGGAGGCACTTTGAGCGCCTCCAGCAGGGATCTATGACTGTTACACAATATGAGACCAGATTCATTACTTTGGCCCGACACGCTATCTTGATACTCCCCACTGATCGTGAGAGGGTGAGGAGATTTATTGAGGGTCTAGCTCACCCTATTAGACTCCACATGGCCAGAGAGACAGGTACTAATATTTCATTCCAAGAGATGGCCAATGTGGCCAGGCGTATTGAGATGGTCTTATCACAGGGCAACGGTCAGGGGTCTGACAAGAGACCTCGCCATTCCGGTCGATTCAGTGGTGCCCATCTGGAGGCAGAGATTCTTTTGGCAGAGATCATCCTCCTAGACCATTCCAGTTAACACTCTAGGTATCCCGTAATGCACTACTGATCACGCTCAACTATGTCTTATAGAAAGAATAAATGGGCACTACAAATATAATCTGGGGTATTACGTCCAGAGTTGATCCCACAGGGAATTCACGTATCAATCAAGCCGTCATAATACAAAACTTTACTTAACTAATTTTCTCAAGACTTTTGAATATTAATTGGTGATGTTTTTCTATTTCTACTGACAAAATTAATAAACTAACGATTAACTAACAATATGGTGTAAACAATTATAATAAAGGTCTAAGGTTATGGTTTCCCCCATTGGTGAACTTCCTTCTCGGATACTTCTTATATTTTGATTACTTGACTCTATAAATCATGAACACTCTATCTACCATAAATCTCTCTCAAGTAATTATGATAATTTACTAGACGCACTCTCTCAAGTTACGCTAGCTAGATTGCATTACAGTTCACTTTAGATTGCACCCGAGGTATCGTTATCTCTAATCCAACCTCTAAACCCTCGGTTATGACTTTCGTCTATACTCTGGGAGTGATGTTGTTCAAACAACTACCTAAATATGCACTCTCTCTCAAGTAGATACATAATAAATAGGAACAGCTAATTGAGGGCCCTTCAATCAACTACAACAAGAACGTAGTTGAACAAATAGAGATTAATCAACCAATCAAAACTATATTAATAACACAATAAGTTCATCCCCCAACGGGTTCCACCAAAACCCTAGATTAAAGAAATTAGCTAAACATGTTCATAAGAATCAAACCCAAAATAACTTGCATAATTAAACTACAAAGTAATGAATAAAAGATGTAAAAATCAATGTTTTGCTTCTCTGAGTAGTATTCCACAGGCGTCTCTTGTCTCTAATGGCATCTCTCTCTCAAGTTGTGTTTTTTGGGTCTATTTATATGTTTAGGACAAACCCTAGACGTGTAGGAGACTTCTACTCAAATCGGGAAACACTTAAAATCTTCAAAACTCGGATTGGACCAGACCAGGGACCTTGCTTTATGGCCCTAACGCCTGGATAAAGCCAGGACATGCCTGGCGTTATGGCTCTATGGCCTGGATAATGCCTGGCCTCACCAGGATTTACAGCCTAAATGCCCGGCTAAAGCATGGTGTGGCCAGGCTTTACAGCCCAAACGCCCGGCTATAGCTCGGTGCACTCATCTTCGCCTCTTGAGCGTATTTTCGACGTTTATGCATCCATTTACCTCGGCTTCCATCTCTTATTCACCTACACATGAAATAGACTCCATTATGCACATACAAAGTGTATTTTTATCATTAATGCACATCAAATGCAAGGCATATAACGTGTTAAACCATGAATTCTAGCCACACATCAACACCCCACACTTAAACTTTTGCTCGTCCTCGAGCAATCAAACTACACTCATGTACACAACTAATTAAGAAAATCCCTTAACATGTTATACCAAGAATTGTTTTTAATATAGTTCAAGCACAAAGGTGTGACATCCTCGCCTCAATAATCGACTCACATATACCATGCTTTATTCACAATCCACTCACTACTCTAACATAGAGGTCAACAATATTACCTTTCCTTCGTGAATCATGTGGCCTCACCAAATCAAAGAGCTATTTCCACACACAATAAAATTTAAGAACACTTAGGAACTCAAGATAGAAAGAATTCACTCACTCTCAGAAATAACATTCATATGCCACAAAAGATGCACCATAGGCTTGCCCGTAGTGTACTACTCTACTAATCGAGTTCATTCAGTCTAGGATCAAGTAGGACTTTATTTGGTTGTAATGTAGGCTGCGGGACTGGTGGATACATTTGGATATAAGAGTGACTACACCTCCCTAAGCACATTAATACACATGCTTTCGCATTCAACCTCAAACTTACATGAAGCCAAACTCCACCTTCACATCAATGTTATTACCCCATACTTCTTTAAGCATAATTACATTAAGAGTCACCACTTGTCAAGGAATATATATATTTATTTTTTTTTCACAACAATACAACATTTTATTTTTCCTTTTTCTCTTTTTTTTTCTAAGTGACTCTTACTTTTTCAAAACAGTGCACCTTTCTCCTTATTTCAATTGCTCCCCTCAAAAACCAACCTACCCCCCCACACTTTAACTTTTCCATATTTCATCACATTTCCAGTGCTTACGAGAGGTGACAAGGTTCAAATATATGATCGATTCAAACAAAGGGGTATGGCTTGTAATGTGGTTGCCAAAGAAACAGGATTATCAGTTCAACGGGGTTAACTACGATACATAACAATTAGGTGGGTAAAATATACATAGCTGGCTCAACAAAGAAATGCCTATATTACTTCCAAGACTGAACAAAACTACTATCTCGCTTTGCACACACACGGGGCAAGTTCTAGACATCAAATGCAATGCACAGAATAGCATACAAATCTCACACACACATGGCACATATCTCACTCAGGATTGGATCTATCACGACACTCCAGTCAAAGCAGTTAAGCAAATTTTAAGAATTCCTGATTTAAGGTATTTATCCTGGAGTCAAAAAAATTGAGCCTAAGAGTCACAACCACAGTACTGACTATTCTCAAGGCATGACAACGTTCCGAGATACTGTTACGATTAAGCCCTCAACCATGTGGTTACTACTCCTAAAAATTAAAAGCTACCTACACCCGGTTCAATTAAAACCCCTTGGAAAAGAACCGCGGTCCAAAGAAAAACCAAGGGGGAATTACTACACTACCTAAAACAAAAATCTTTTTTGGTATTTTCTTTAGACTTAATTCCATCAAGAGAACTGTCGAAGAGATCCATCGTAGGGAAGAGTCCACATATTTCTAAATTTTTTTTCTGTTTTGTTCTACATGCAATAAAAAGACTACAGAAAAAGATACAAAAGTTAAAAGAAAGAAAAACTTACTACAAGAAAAACACACTAAACACAACAACTCACAACAAATATGTACAACACCCCACACTTAATAAATGCAATGTCCTCAGTGCATCACATATAGACAAAAAAAGAAATAAAAGTAAGGTGTAAGAAACTCTCTGCTCAAATAGCGTCAACATCCTTTCCATTAATTTTGCTTTCCCTGCTCCTTCGAGCAACCACTTGAATAACTTTATTCCTCCACTTTGAACTTATAAATTGGACCCCAAGTTTTGATTCTGCTCTATGATCATGCTCCTGGGGTGGTGGAACGAATTTTCCTGGCCCAATAAAACAATGTAGTAATCTGCGCTTCTTCGTCTTTCGATGAAATGTGTACTCCCGACTTTCTGGCAAGAAAAATACCAGAATGTACGCATCTTGTTCTTTATTCTTTGGCTCCTCAGGTGGTTCGGATGACTCTATTTTCATATCATCATCCAAACACAATGTGAAAAAATGGTTGGAGAGTGTACCAACATCCTCAACACTAATGACACTAGATTCAAAAAAATATATATCATCAATGTCCTTGGTTAACTCTAGTATCTTTTCTACCACATCAACATCCTCTGGTTTCAGTTCCAACCTGGGTGGTTCTTCAATAGATAGCCTGGTTGGCGGGCTCTCTCTTTCCTCTACGTATAATGACTCAAACTCGAGAATCTTCGGCCATACCCCTTTTTCATCAAGTGCTAACACCCAATCTGCCAGTTCTTCACCGTTCATATCATCTAGATTCATCAAAAATTCAGTCAAAAGGTCCCTAACAGTTAGGGAAGAATCATCTTCTTCTGGGATCACGTTCACGGCATCAATAAGAGAGCAGTTGGCGAACTCACTTGGTCACCTCATAGACTTCTGCACGTTGAAAGTGATTTCTTCATCATTGAGCCTCATCTTAAGTTCACCAGTCTCACAATCGATAAGGGCTCTGCCTGTGGCCAAGAATGGACTTTCCAAGATTATGGGAATTTCCTCATCCACTTTACAATCAAGTATCACAAAATCAGCAGGGAAAACAAACTTCCCCACTTGCACCAATACATCGTCTAGAATGCCTGACGGTCTCTTTACCGTCTTGTCTGCTAGCTGCAATAACATTGAAGTTGGTCTGGCTCTACCAATCCCCAGTCTTTTATATATGGCCAGCGGAATCAGATTAATGTTGGACCCCAAGTCATATAGAGTTTTGGAAAAAGCTAAGTTGCCAATGGTACAAGGAATTGTAAAACTCCCTGGGTCAGACAACTTTTCAGCAATAGGACGCGTCACCACCGCACTATAAGTCTGATTAAGGGTGACAGTAGCCAGATCTTGGAAGTCAAATTTTCTGTACATCAAGTCCTTCATCATTTTAGCGTAACCAGGCATTTCCTTCAATGCATCAATCAATGGGATATTTACCTGTATNCAAGAACTTTTTGTACTGTTCATCCTTTTGGTATTTGGCCAGCCTCTGAGGGAATGGAGCTGGCGGTCTCTTTTTCCCAGAGATTTGGGAATTTTCTTTCTCAGCCACAACCTCAACTACCGGCTACTGGGCTATCTCCACTTCTTTTTCAGTCTCACTCTGTGCACTAGGTTCTCCTTCAGTAGGTTGCATTGTTACCTTGGTCAAGTTTGTTGGATCATCAAGTTCAATCGGCACGGGTACCCGTATCTCAGCCTTCCTACTCTCACGAGCTCTCTCCAGTTCCAAGTCTAAGTCCCTGCCGTTGCGAAGAGTTACTGCCATAAGCTGCCTTGGGCACTGGTCCGTAGGATTTACCTGAGTATCTACAGGTAAAGTCCCACGAGGACGATTGTTCACTGCCATAGATATCTGGCCTAACTGTACTTCAATATTTTTAATAGTTGCAGCATGTACATCTACTCTCTCACTGATTTTGGCATTTTTTCCAATAACTTGCTGCATCATAGCTTCTAACCTGGAAAACCCATCTTCTTGCCTTCCCCCCTGTTAATGTTGAGGAGGGTAGTATGCTTGTTGTTGATTCTGATGGTTATAACCTTGTGGCCTCTGATATGGTGCTGCATTACCTTGTGGTCTCATGACACCCATATTTCCATTGTTCTGCTGTTCGTGAGGTGGTCTATACGGTTGAACTTGTTGACCCCAGTTCTGCCCCCCTTGTCTCTCGCTTCCATAATTCGACACACAATTCATATTTTATGGATAAGGAGGGTGATGACATTCTGAATTCCACTGAGTACCAAATGGTTGACTAATGCAAGATGTGCATAAGCCCCCATTGGTTGTATCTACGATGTGTACCTGCTGCTTTTTCCCTGATTCATCCACCTTCTTAGTTAGCTTGCTCATCTGTGTTATCAAGGTGGCCACGTTCTCTGCAATAGTATTGGATGGATCGAATGGAACTGAGTGAACTACAGGAGTAATGGGTGCATTCCTGGTTGTCCATCTTGAATTTTTTGCCATTTTATCAAGTAAGATCTGACTTTCTCTCCACCTTTTGCTCAAGAATGCTCCACCAGCTGAAGCATCAATATTTTCCTTAACAGTATCAGCCAGACCCATATAAAAACGTTGCCCCAACATATGCTCTGTAATACCATGATGTGGACAGATAACCAGCATTCCCTTGAATCGTTCCCATGTCTCCTGCAATGTTTCAACTGGTTTCTGTCTGAAGCTCAAGATTTCATCAATTTGTTGAGCAGTCTTGTTGGGTGGATGAAACTTGTTCACGAGCTTCTTAACTAACTCCTCCAATATGGTAATGGAATTGATGGGGAGTGAGTTTAGCCAAGGCTGGGCAGCTCCAGTCACTGAGAATGGAAACAACAACAATTTTATTGCTTCCTGAGTGACGTTTGGCTGCCACTGTGTTTTGCAAATTGATAGGAAGTTCTTCAAATGTTGTTGAGGGTCTGCGATGTATGACCCTGAGAATAGTCCTTTGTTGTGCAACAAGTGCAACATATTATTTGTTATCTGAAAGGAATCGACCTGTATCTGAGGGACTAGTATCGCAGTGGCCAAATTCTCTGCCGTGGGTTGTGCCCAGTCATATAAAGGAGCCTCTGCCCCTATTTGAATGACTGGGTCTACCACACCATCCCCATTGTTGTTCCTATTGTGTGGATCTTCCATGTAAGGTTCAAGTTGTTCAATTGATGGTTATTGTTTGCTTTTCCGGTTGGTCCTGTTTAGGGCCTTAAAAACTTTCTTGGGGTCTGATAAGGCTTCAACTACTTCACCAGTTCTCGATGAGTTTCTAGGCATGAACCTGCAACAAGTTAGCAAACGTTAAAATTTCAATGTATAAATGAAAATTTTGAAGAAAATTGACTATATTTCAGAATTTTGTATTTCTTCCAACTCAATTGATAACACCGATAATTCCCCGGCAACGGCGCCAAAATTTGATCACGCTCAACTATGACTTATAGAAATACTAAACGGGTGCTGCAAATATAATCCGGGGTATTACGCCAAGAGTCGATCCCACAGGGGATTTACGTATCAATCAAGCCGTCATAATACAAAACTTTACTTAACCAATTTTCTCAAGACTTTTGAATATCAATTGGTGATGTTTTACTATTTCTACTGACAAAAATAATAAACTAACGATTAACTAACAATATGGTGTAAACAATTATAATAAAGGTCTAAGGTTATGGTTTCCCCCGTTGGTGAACTTCCTTCTCGGATACTTCTTATAGTTTGATTACTTGACTCTATCAATCATGAACACTCTATCTACCATAAATATATCTCATGTAATTATGATAATTTACTAGACGCACTCTCTCAAGTTACGCTAGCTAGATTGCATTACANTAAACATGTTCATAAGAATCAAACCCAAAATAACTTGCATAATTAAATTACAAAGTAATGAATAAAAGATGTAAAAATCAATGTTTTGCTTCTCTAAGTAGTATTCCACTGGCATCTCTTGTCTCTAATGGCATGTCTCTCTCAAGTTGTGTTTTTTGGGTCTATTTATATGTTTAGGACAAACCCTAGACATGTAGGAGACTACTATTCGAATCGAGAAACACTTAAAATCTTCAAAACTCGGATTGGACCAGACCCGGGACCTGACTTTATGGCCCTAACGCCTAGATAAAGCCAGGGTAGGCCTGGCGTTATGTCTCTAGGGTCTGAATAACGCCTGTCCTCACCAGGCTTTATAGCCCAAACGCCTGGCTAAATCCTGGTGTGGTCAGGCTTTACAGCCCAAACGCACGGCTATAGCCTGGTGCACTCCTCTTCGCCTCTTGAGCGTATTTTCAATGTTTACGCATCCATTTAGCTCGGCTTCCATCTCCAATTCACCTACACATGAAATAGACTCCATTATGCACATACAAAGTGTATTTTTATCATTAACGCACATCAAATGCAAGGCATATAACGTGTTAAACCATGAATTCTAGCCACACATAAAACACCAGCTCCTATCAGTGCACCGCTGCTTCAGAGCTTCCAGAGCGGTTATCCTGGTCGTTAGGGACAGTTTCAGGGACAACATTTATACAAAGTGTTGCACATTTCCAGGTTCTTCCCCCGAGGTCCCGGTGGTTCTCAGTATCAGGGTTCCCGTGCTATGATTCCCGCACCAAGAGTACCCCCGCCCCCTCAGCCAGCTAGGGGTGGAGGTCGAGGTGCCAGAGGTAGAGGCCAGACAGTTAGAGGTGGAGGGCAGGCCACGAGAGGTAAAGGTAAGCACGCAGTGGGCAGACCCAGAGATGTTCAGGTTAGAGGGGCTCTGCCTCGATGCTATGCTATTCCTGCCAGGCCTGAGGCTGAGGCGTCTGATGCAGTTATTACAGGTATGGTTTCAATTTACAGCAGAGATGCTTCGATTTTATTTTATCCGAGTTTTACATTCTCCTATGTGTCTTCAAATTTTGCCCCTTATCTGAGCATGCCTCGTGATTCCCTAAGTACTTCTGTATATGTGTCTACCCCAGTGGGTGATTCTATTATGGTAGATCGAGTCTGCCATTCATGCTTAGTAGTTATTGGTGGTCTGGAGACTCATGTAGATCTTTTTCTTCTTGATATGGTTGACTTCGATGTTATTTGGGGATGGATTGGTTATCTCCCTACCATACTATTCTGGACTGTCATGCCAAGATAGTGACCTTGGCCTTTCCATGAGTACCTCATTTGGAGTGGAGAGGGACTCCTAGTCATTCTTCCGGTAGAGTTATTTCATATATTAAGGCTCGGCGTATGGTCGAGAAGGGTTGCTTGGCCTATTTGGCCCATGTTCGTGATTCTAGTCCTGAGGTTCCTTCTATGGAGTCTGTGCCCGTGGTTCATGAGTTTCCAGAGGTATTCCCTGCTGACCTGCCGGGTATGCCACCCGACAGGGATATTGACTTTTTCATTGAGTTGGCTCTGGGCACTCAACCCATTTCTACTTCGTCGTATCGTATGGCCCCCCGTGGGGTGCCCAGTGTTGTTCGTTAATGAGGATGTGTATTGACTACCGGCAGTTGAACAAGGTTACTATTAAGAATAAGTATCCTTTGCCGAGGATTGATGATTTATTCGACCATCTTCAGGGTGCTACAGTGTTTTCCAACATTTACTTGAGATCTGGTTACCATCAGCTGAGGATTAGGGCGTCTGATGTCCCTAAGACAGGTTTTCGCACTTGGTATGGGCATTATGAGTTCTTGATGATGTATTTTGGGTTGACAAATGTCCCCGCTGCTTTTATCGAGTTGATGAACTGGGTGTTCAAGCCCTATTTGGACTCATTTATGATTGTTTTCATTGATGATATTTTGATTTACTCTCGTAGCCGACAGGAGCATGATCAACACCTTCGTCTCGTCCTCCAGACTCTGAAGGATAGTCAGTTGTATGCCAAATTTTCCAAGTGTGAGTGCTGGTTGAGTTCGATTGCATATATAGGCCATGTGGTATCATCAGAGGGTATTCAGGCGGATCCCAAGAAGATTTCAGCACTCAGAGAATGGCCTAGGCCCACTTCAGCTACAGAGATTCGGAGTTTCTTGGGCTTAGCAGGCTATTATCGCAAATTTCTGGAGGGTCTTTCATCTATTGCAGCCCCGATGACCAGGTTGACCCAGAAGGGTGCCCAGTTCAGGTGGTCATATGAGTGTGAGGCGAGTTTTCAGAAGCTCAAGACAGCCTTGACCACGGCACCGGTGTTAGTCTTGCCCACAGGTTCTGGGCCATATACTGTGTATTGTGATGTTTCACGGGTGGGAATTGGTGCAGTGTTGATGCAGGGTGGCAAGGTTATAGCCTATTCTTCTCGTCAGTTGAAGGTTCATGAGAAGAACTATCCAGTTCATGATTTAGAGTTAGCAGCTATTGTTCATGCATTGAAGATTTGGAGGCACTATCTGTATGGGGTGCCTTGAGAGGTGTTCAGAGATCATAAGAGTTTGCAGTATCTGTTCAAGCAGAAAGAGTTGAACATGAGGCAGAGGAGATGGTTAGAGCTGTTGAAGGATTATGACATTACCATCTTATATCATCCGGGAAAGGCCAATGTGGTGGCCGATGCTTTGAGCATGAAGTTAGCCAGTATGGGTAGTCTTGCCTATTTATCAGTCGGAGAGTAACCGCTTGCTTTAGATTTTCAGGCTTTGGCCAACCGGTTCATGAGATTGGAGGTTTCTGAGACTGCTAGTGTTTTGGCCCATACTATGGCCCATTCTTCATTATATGATCGTATCGGGGCCAGGCAGTATGATGATCGTCATTTTTGTGTTCTTAGAGATACGGACCGGCACGGAGGTGCCAAGCAGGTCACAGTTGATGATGAGGGAGTTTTGAGGATGCAAGGTCGTATTTGTGTACCTGATGTTGATGGCATTCGAGAGTTAATATTGTAGGAGGCCCATAGTTCCCGGTATTCCATTCATCCGGATGCCGCAAAGATGTACCAGGACTTGCGGCAACATTATTGGTGGCGCAGGATGAAGAAAGATATTGTAGCATATTTAGCTCGGTGCTTGAACTGTCAGCAGGTTAAGTACGAGCACTAGAGGCCCGGTGGTTTGATGCAGCAGATTGAGCTTCCCGTGTGGAAGTAGGTGCGTATCACCATGGATTTCGTAGGTGGACTCCCACGGACTCAGAGGATATTTGATGCGGTGTGGGTCACTGTGGATAGGCTGACCAAGTTAGCACACTTCATTCCTATATCAGTTTCGTATTCTTCGAAAAAGTGGGCAAAGATCTACATTAGGGAGATTTTTCTCCTGCATGGTGTGCCTGTGTCCATTATTTCTGACCAGGTACTCAATTTACCTCCCATTTCCTGAGGGTATTTCAGTGTGAGTTGGGCACACGGGTTGATTTGACCACAGCATTTCATCCTCAAACGGACGGACAGTCCTAGCGTACTATTCAGATTTTGGAGGATATGTTGCGAGCATACGTCATTGATTTTGGAGGTTCATGGGACCAGTTCTTGCCTTTAGCTGAGTTTGCCTACAACAACAGCTATCAGTCGAGCATTCATATGGCTCTGTATGAGGCGTTATGTGGTAGGCAGTGTCGGTCGTCAGTTGGGTGGTTCGAGCCGGGGGAGGCTAGATTGTTGGGTTCAGAGTTAGTCCAGGATGCCTTGGATAAAGTGAATATTATTCAGGATAGACTTCGTACAGCTCAGTCTAGGCAGAAGAGCTATGCGGATCGCATAGTTCGTGATTTGGCATTTATGATTAGAGACCGGGTATTTCTTCGAGTGTCGCCCATGAAGGGCATGATGAGGTTCGGAAGGAAGGGAAAGTTGAGCCCTAGGTACATTGGTCCATTTGAGATTCTGGACAAGGAGGGAGAGGTGGCCTACAGACGTGCCTTGCCACCTAGTCTATCAGTCGTACACCCGGTGTTTCATGTATCTATGCTTTGGAGGTATATTGTTGATCCCTCTCATGTACTTGACTTCAGCGGTGTCCAGTTGGACAAGGATTTGACTTATGAGGAGGAGTTGGTGGCCATATTAGCTCGGCAGGTTCGTCAATTGAGATCGAAGAGTTATCCTACGGTTCGTGTTAAGTGGAGAGGTCAGCCTGTTGAGGAAGCTACCTGGGAGTCCAAGTCCGATATGCGGAGCCGATATACCGATCTTTTCCTCGATTCAGGTACCTTTCTATGTTCGTTCGAGGATGAACGGTTGTTTTAGAGGTGGAGATTGTGATGACCCAAAAGGTCATTCCGTGTAATTTTAGCTGAATCTCTGTTTCGAGGCCGTGAAAACCTCCTTAGATCTCACCTCAATTTGCGTGCGCAGCCCGGGCGTATAGCCGGGGAGCCGTTATCTGAAATACTGATAAAAATGATATTTTTCGGTTGAAATTTGAATGGAGTTGAATTTGATCAACATTTTTGGTAAACGGACCTGGATCCGTGATTTTACGGTCCCGAAGGGTCCGTAGGAAAATATAGGACTTAGGCGTATGCTCGGAATCGAATTCCAAGGTTCCAAGTCCGAGAAATGAATTTTTAAAGAAAACTATTTTTTGAAAAAAATAAAAGTTTTTGAAAATCAGAATTGATGTGAAACCTGTGTTATCGGACCGGTATTATGGTTTCGGAGCCGGAACAGGTTCAATATGTTTATTTTGTGCTACCTGTGAAATTTGGTAAGAAACGGACTCAGTTTGAGGTGATTCGGAGTAAAATGGAAAATTTTGAAGTTAATGAAGTTTTGCGAATTTTTATAGATTTTGAGGTTTAATTCGATGTTTATGATGTTATTTCGGTGGTTTAATTACTCGAATAAGTCCGTAGGATGTTTTTGAGGTTGTGTGTATATTTGGTTTTGAGCCCCGAGGACTCGGGTGAGTTTCGTGTAGGTGTCGGGGTGTATAACATAGGGAAAATCAGGTGTTTTAGTGTTGTAGTTGGTGTCTGGTGTGTTACTCTATGTGATCGCATAGGTATAGCTATGATTGCATAGCTTTGAGAAAGGGAGGCGTCAGGTACACTGTGCAATCGTATAGGTGGGCCTGCGACCGCACAGGGTGTAGGTGAACTGGGGGTGCTGGGTAGCTTGCTCTATGCGATCGCATTTGCACAGTCGTGATCGCAGAGCTTTGGGGTCATTCAACTGTGCGATCGCATAGGTCTAAATCGCCCAGTTATTTTTAAAGTCTAAAAACAGAACACAATACGGGATTAGACCCAAATTTCATAATTTCTTCTTCTCCACTTCATCTTAGGCGATTTTTGCAAGAAAACTTCACCACAACTTCATAGGTATGTAATCCTAGACTCACTTCCTTCAATATTTATCAACACCCATTAGATTTCTAGGCCTAAAACATGAGTTTAAGGGTAGAAAATTAGGGATTTGGATAGAGTTAGAGTTTTTTGATTATTTGGGAATTTGACCTCGTTTTGGGGTCGGATTTCAAAACAAATTATATATTTGAGCTCGTGAGGGAATGGGTGATCGGGTTTTGGTCCGAACCTCATGTTTGGATCAAGCGGGCCCGGGGTCGATTTTTTGAATTTTGGGAAGAATGTTTGGAATTCTATAATTAAGCTTGGGAATTGAACTGTTTAGCATTTATTGATATTAAATTGAGTCGATTATGTATAGATGCGATTGTTTCAGAGTCGGATTCGAGAGGAAAAGCGGTGGTAGAGGCTTGATTTGCATTCTTGGAGCCGAGATAAGGGTTTGGCCTAACCTTAGCTTGAGGGAATAGGTATAGAGTCTTATTTTCTATGTGTTATTCCATGTCCAACGTATAGGTGAGGTGACGAGTACCTATATGTTGTGGTCAAGTATTCCTGTGAGTCGAACTTGATGAATTTCATAGTGTTCTTTGATATTCTTTGTGTTATGAATTAATTGTTATTCTAGAAGTGTTACATTGAGGATATATCATGATGTAGAATGTTATTGATTACTCGTTCGGTTGAAGATTATTTGTAAAATTATACCTCTGAGTGAGATTGGTTATAGTTGTGTCCCTTGTCGGGACGGTAGAATCCTTGTGAATATTTGTGCATTTGAGGTTTCTATTTGTTGAATTTTCATGTCAAATTGTTGATTTTATACATGTTACGCATGAGGGGACATTCCGTGCCGAGTGATTGTGAGGTTATGCACGAGGGGACATTCAGTGCCGAGTGATTATTTATTTATGCACGAGGGGACATTCTGTGCCGAGTGATTGTGAGGTTATGCACTAGGGGACATTCTGTGTTGAGTGATTATTTATTTATGCACAAGGGGACATTCCGTGCCAAGTGATTGTGAGGTTATGCATGAGGGGACATTCCGTGCCGAGTGATTATTTATTTACGCACGAGGGGACATTCTGTGTCGAGTGATTGTGAGGTTATGCACGAGGGGGCATGTCGTGCCGTTACTGTTTATTTACTTGTTCTGAGCTGTTAATTCCTCCTGTTATTTATGCATTCGAATTGTTATCTTGTTCTGTTGTTTCAGCTAGTTATTGCCTTTTGTCCCCAGCATGTTCTCCCCCGTTGTTGTATTTACTTGATTATTTCCTGTCATTATTTCATGTATACTATTGAATTGCACAGGTGTTATGTGTGGTCGTGTCCTAGCCTCGTCACTACTTCACCGAGGTTAGGCTCGGCACTTACTCAGTACATGGGGTCGGTTGTACTGATGCTACACCTGTACTTCTTTATATTGTGCAGATTACGGAGTCGGACCCAGTGGACATTGAGCGAGGGAGTATCCTTCAGACCACGGCAACACCGAGGTAGTCCTGCAGGCGTCCGCAGGCCTTGGCGTCACCATCTATTTCTTTCCTTCTGTCTTATTTTGTATTTCTAGAGAAATACACTTGTTTATTTCAGACTCATGTTTTTAGTAAGTCTTAGACTGTCCGTGAAATTGTGACACCAGTTCTGGGGGTATGTTTAAGGAAATTTCGTAAGATTTATTATTTAAGTTGTTGAATTTCTTATCTTCCACATTCTTATTTCTATTTATTCTTGTATTTCATTTTTTTAATACTAAATAGCAAAGGAATAAATTAGAATAACCAGTAATGTTGGCTTGTCTAGCGGGTTCAACGTTAGACGCCATCACGGCCTGAAGATGGGATTTCGGGTCGTGACAGACCATGAATTAGGGCTTCAATTAATAAAAAAGGTTTTGACTTTTAAATGTAATACATTTCAGCTCCTTTTTAAAACTTTTGAGTAATTACCAAGCTGACTTTTGAGAAGTTGGGTATTATATGAAGGACTTATTCAATAAATTTTATTTTAATTTGAAAAAAAGTATTAGGGGCTTACGCCTCACTAAAAAAACGCGTCTCAAACGCCTGGGCGTACGACCCGAACGCCCAGATGTACGTGATCACTCTCAGCTATGTCTAATAAAAGACTAAACAGGCGTTGCAAATATAATCCGGGGTATTATGCCCAGAGTCTATCCCACAGGGAATTTACGTATC